>BGPR01020829.1:0-27349 GCA_013235015.1 Araneus ventricosus | reverse complement strand
ATATTTTTAAAAATACATTTAATGAAAAAAAAATCAAATTTAAAAATCAAAAATTAATTCTGTCTATTAAAATGATTTCCATTGGATATAATGAAATTTTTCCAAATATTTTTATTTATAAATTTATTTGAAAAAATGTAAGTGTTGCTATTAATTTTATTTTAATTGTTCCATTGTTTCTAATTAAGGGCATTATGCATGTTATCATAATGCCCTGAATTAACTGTACAAAAGTCAATTAGATAACTTCAATAAATATATCCAAGGAATGCATAGAGATTTGGAAAGACAAAACACAGAAGAAGTAAGCAAGAGACCACTTCACTGAATGACAATATTCACAATTTAATCAATTCCTCCATAATAATAGCACAATGTTAACAATTTGAAAGTTAACCTAGTGTCTTCAGCTGATTTGCAGTAGTTGGGATTTCTAGGTTTGATTTCAGAATTTATAACTTACTAGCTATTATGCCCAGCGTTGCTCAGGATTAAAATACTTTCATGCCTAATATTTTTGATGTAAAAAACTACTTTTGCATAGAAAATTACAATACCCAAAATTCTTTTATCGTCTGAAATGTTTAATTAAAATGAGAATATCAGTTGAATGAGACAATTTTTAAAAACCACTGATAGCTAATTTTACTCCATAAATTATTAGCATTTATTGCATAGGTACTTCAACTCTTTTTCATAAATCTTGCAGTATAAGAAAGATTTTAATAGACGTTTTGAGACAATCACATAGTAAATTTTTCATTGAGAAAAAGCGTTAGAATAAATATGAATTTAAAAAAAATCCGTCTTCATCCAAAATTCTTCTAATGTGATCTAGCAACAGTTCTTATGTATTCTTGTTCTTCACCAATAAAAAAAAGTGTTATAAATTGTAAATTTTATACACAATTCAATTTTTGAAAAATTATTAAAATGTGGGTAACGAATTGAATGGTAATGAAATTCGTGTCATGAAAAGTTAATTTTTAAACTTTTATTATGTGTAAAAATAGTTTTTTTGACATAATACATATTTTCGAAAAATATCACGGACAATGCCAAAATCTTGCTTCATTTCTAATCAACTGAAATTTTAATATGATTTGAGGCTTTTAAAAGTTGACGGTTGACTCTCTTCTTATTTAAAAGTTGACTCTCTTCTTATATAAAACATATTTATAAAAATAAGCAAACATTTTAGAAATAAAGGTAAATAGTTCAAAGTCTAACCATCGTCGCCTAGCAACGTAGTAGCTATAAATTTGCGTTATTTCAAAATCGTCTGCACGTAATTAACAATTCTTAAACTTTAAAAAATTAATAAAAATTGAAGGAAAAATGTCAGATATAAAATTGGTATCATTGAAAAGGAAAAATTTTAAAGTTTAAGATGGCGTAAAAATATTTTTTGTCGGACAATTTGCTCCGAAGTTACGGCAAAAAAACTGTTTCAGTTCATTTTTTATTAACTGACTGTTTAATTAACTTTTGGACTTATGAAAAAGTTCATAAGTGTCTTCCCCTTGTCTTAAATAATAAGTGTGAAAATTTGGTTGAAAGCAGTCCATTGGTTTAGGAGGAGATGTGAAACATACCCACATACATAGCCACAATGACTTTTATTTATATTAAGATAATGCAGTATTAGGACAGCTAGTATTTCAAAGTTCTGAAGATCGGGTAAAACACAGTTGAGAAGAGGCTCTCGAGTATCTTTTTGCATATTGCACTTCCAGAATATTACTTTAATGAAGATAACATATTTTCAGGGCTAATTTGTTACTGTATGATTTACAAGTCATTTCTATTATACAAATGTCAAAAGAATCACAGATCTGAAAATCACAAAACTTAAGCAAAAAGATGAGAAAGTAAAACAATAAAGATATTTAACTCACAGAATCAGGAAATGCTATTAGTCCAGGAGCTCCATGATCAGCAAAATATACAAATACATGATCATTTGGACCACTAAATAAAAATCATTATTTTATCAATTAAACAAATTTTAAACTTTTACATAACTTGCACATCAAATATAATTAAAATATGTTTTCTTACTCATGAAATTTTCACGATAATTTTTTAAAAATTTTGAAGGGAGGGAAAAAAGAAAGGAAATATTTTTCCATTTTTTAAAAATTAATTCTTTTTCTCTCTACTTAAATTCAAAGATAAAAACACTTTTACTTTAACTTTTGCATCATGCTGGCTTTTGCCTTTTCCCCATACCTATCAAAATCTAATCACTATAGCTTTAAATGTCTGGCATGGATCTGCCATATACTTTTAAAATCACAAGCCTCTTTCTGAGCAATCCCCTTCCTGAGGTAATAAAAGGTTTGGATGTGTTACCAAAATTCTTTCTGTATTGAATGTTTCACTGGTAATATGCGCAGTCTGCCTAAATATGGTCAGGGATTGGAGACATCATAACTATTTAAAAACTTAAACTTAATAATTTATCTCAAGTTGAATTCTGGTCTCCAATTATCCAAATTCATGATATTATTATGACAGCAAGTATTAAAAAATGTCTCTACACATCCAACATTTCTCGTGTCATTGTATATTATAGAGAACATCTAGAATTTTATACAATTTAACTGAAAAGAACTCGGTTGTTAACAAAAAAAAATAATAATGAATAAGAAGTGAAATGAAGTAAGGTAGAAATAATGAAGCTCAGAATTCATTAAACAAAAAGAATTATGCAAATGCTGCCCCCCAAAAATTGCAGGATTCCTTGTATTAGAAAGTCAGTTCAAGAAATAAAAGCAATTCTGGAAAAAGCATGGTGTGTTCCATTTACGTATTCAATGAATCAATAAAAAATATAAAAATAAATTACCACAGAACACTTTAGGAAAATGCCATTGCTTATTAATTGTATACAAATAAAACCAAGAAATTAAAAAATACAGATGTTGATTTTACTAAAAAAAAAAAAAAAATGAAAAAATTGCATAATTTCTAAACTTCATAAATGAAGAAAAAAATTATACAATTTAGCTACTTTTGAAGGAAAAAATATTCATAATATCATAGCTCAAAATAATAGGGGTTAAACCTAGCCTTTGGTCATCTAACTTAGCGAGTTCCTTTATCTCATAGATAATGGTTCTAAAATCCAATACAAATAAATTTTTGGAAAAGAAACTTTTTTTTCTAACTGTTTTAATGAAGTTGAATCCCATTTACATTTAAAAATGATACATTAGAGAAATAAGATATTATGGCAATAATACTTTTTTTAAAAAATTTCCATACTACAAATAAGCAAATAAAATACACTCGTAAGTACAGTAGTTTTTAAAATGAAGTGTTATAAAGCAATTTTAAAAAAATAATTGTGTGCCATTCAAATAACACTAGAAACTATTTTAAATAAAATGCTCCAATTATTTCTTCTACAAGCCTTGAAAATGGCGTGTGGAAGAGAAATTAGAGGATTTGAAACTGATGAAAAGAGTATACAAAATTTCCAAACTTTACATAAGAGTTCATTATTGTAAAATATAACACTCAATGAGTTATCACAATGATTATATAAATTATTCATGCTTAAACTTTATATTAAAAATTGAAATAAAACTATTTTGTATACACACCTTTCTAAAACTTTTCCGCTTCCAGTACCATTTATTGCCTTTTTGTCACCTCTCAAAACAGCCATGAAATTTTCTGGTGTTACTGCCTTTAAAGAAGATAAAAATAGGAAAAACAATGCAAGAAATAAAAAAAAAATTACAACAAATAGCATGAAAACAACAGTTTCTGAAGCTATAAATCATTATTTTTCATCTGATATTTCAAACATAATTTTTCTGCAAAGAAATCCAAATAAGCTAAATTTAGAAAAAAAAAAAAAAAAAGATTTTGAAATTATTTTTGGAATTAATATAATACATCAAAAGATTATAACTCCATTTAATAAATAAATGCACATATTTTTTATGCTATACTACGACGCAGTGACGAAACAAGAGGGGGGCAACCGGGGCAGTTGCCCCGGGCGCCAGTCAGGAGGGGGCGCCAGCCCAGGGGAGGTGAAAAATTTAGGGGAAAAATAAAAAAAATAGTATAAAAATAAAAATATATTTTACTAAATGTCAATTTTCTGTTTAAATTCTAGCCCGGAAACAAAATCAGTTGTAATGTTATTAAATAATTACGTAAAATTAAGATGTGTCTGTTGATAAAACCCAAGCAACGCCAGCGCAACGAGACGCAGGGTGCTGAGGGGTGTGACTGATGGATTCGCGTAGGAATGTGGGTACGTATCGCACTACAGCCTCCTTCCGCGTTTGCGTCTGTCCGGACTTTGGAAATGGACTCATATTACACCCCCTATCACCCCTTTACTGAGTAAAATCGTCCAAAAGGGGCAGTCTTCGGATATTGAGACGGACGGTAGAAGACAATTACATAACGTAACCTCACTCTGCTACTCAACGGAAGATGTCCAGAAAATTGTCGGGAGCTCAAAACCGTAAAAAGGCTAAAGACAGAGAGAGAAACAAAGTCATTTGTCCTCCTCATTTTGTCATCGTGGCTAAAATCAAATACCAATGAAGGTAAGTGGTGTTAATATGCTCGTTCTCTTTGTTAAGTATTAGTATTTCAAAACTATCATTGGGCAAGTTGTTGTCCTTTTGAATTTTGTCTACATTAGGAACACATTAAAGCAGTGGTTCTCAAAAGGTGCGCCCTAGAAGATTTTCGAGTGAGCCCTACGGTATTCCAGAGAAATATGTGTCCAGATATAAAAACAAATATATTTACTATTTTTGTTATCAGTTCTCCAGTTCAAAGAAAGTTTTCATTGCAAGGAGCTAACCTTTCTGGTTGCATTTTCCCCCTTATGATTAAACACAAGGAATTGTCTCTTCAAACCTTTTTGGCAGGGCCGACCCGAGGCTTGGCCAAACCGGGCAACTGCCCGTGGCGCCGAAGCGGGAGATAGAAGGGAAAAATTGTTTAATAGACACGAGAGCTCCGGAAAAACGGCAAATATTGTATTTTTAAAATAAATTTGTTAAATTATTTCAAATTAAATAAGACCACTATAGAATCTTAAATATATCTGGAGTTTATAAATTTTCGTCATGATATTGTTAAGTCATATTTGCAGGTAAAACATTTATATTTCTATGTTCTAAAATATTATGTTTGTTCAACTTTTAGAATACAGACATTATAGAATTAAAAAAAAAGCATGGTTTTGTGTGGGGGGGGGTGGCGCCATACTGTTGCTTTGCCCTGTTGGTAAAGTTACCAACCGGGCCGCTTCTGCTTTTTGGTCTTCCATAAAAGAAGAATATGTGTCAATATCTAAAAAAGCTTTAAATTTTTTACAACAATTTTCAACATATTTATGTGAATTAGGATATTTTCCTTTCACCACCATTATGTGTAAAAAGAGAGGAAATCTTCAATGTAATGATGAGGAAATGAGTGTGCCTTCCAAATATAAGTCCAAACATCGAATAAATCGCCAGGACACGTCAGGCTGGTGTTTCTCATAATCACAAGAATGAATAAACTTAAGGTGTATTTCATTTATCTTTTATCATCGCTTTATTTTTTGCTATATTTGACTTAATTATTATAACATAACAAATTTCTCTTAAATTTGTATATAGTACGCCTATAAAAGATTGTAGAGGTACAATTGTGAATGAAGTCCTTGAAGAAGCAGAACAATCTTGCAAGGAGGTAAGGAAGAGAAAGAAGAAAATATTTTTTGACAATAATGTGAAGATGAAAGCTCTGAAATTTTTCAACATAAAAAATTCAAACTTGCTTTACTGCAAGTGAATGATAGAATAGAAGCTGAGTTAGAGAGACGATTCCAATCAATGCAAAAGGTAAACGAAATTTTCGGATTCTTGTCTCCCAAACAACTGACGACTCTTGATAAAAAAAACTTGAAGAGAGAAGGCTAGTACTCTGAGAAATTTGTATCGAGACGACCTGGACAAGGATGAACTGTCTGTTGAAATAGAGAGTTTTAAGTATACTGTGGTAAGTAGCGACAATTTAGGTGGAAATGAATCAAAAAAGAGTAAGCTGAATTCTACTGCCCTTGACTTAAAATTATTTATATACAACTGGTCTTCATGAAAACTATTCAAATTTGACCACGACCCTAAGAATCTACTTGACTCTACCAGATTCTGTCGCATCGAATGAAAAGTTTTAGCAAACTTAAAATCATAAAAAAACTATTTAAGAAATTCAACCAAGCAAGACCGCATTTCTAATCTTGCAGTGATTTATATTGAGCATGAGAAGGCATCAAAGATTTCTTACGATGATGTAATAAAAACTCTTAAAGCAAAGAAGAGGAAAATTAAACTAAAATAATTTGAGTGTTTAATGGTTAACAGAGTAAACTAACCTATCCATCTGAAAAATTGTTTGAAACATTAATTTTTCAAGTGGAACACTTAGGATATTATCATTGTTATATTATTGCACATGTTTTTTCTAACGTACACTATGCAAAATTTGAACTCGGCGCATTTGTATTAGGTCAAACAAAATTAATTTATACACGTGTTTTTTTCTTTATAAAATATTACAACCATAGTAGTATTTTCCTTTTCTTATTTTTAGGCGCCAGTCCTTTTTCAGTATAGAGCGGTAGATTTTAATTAAGATTTTAAGCAAACTAATCTATGTGTTATTTGTTGGTGTAGGGGGGCGCTTATCGCAGATTTTGCCCCGGGCGCCAAAATGCCTAGTTTCGTCGCTGCTACGACGTCATTATTATATTTGATTATTGTTAATTATATTTGATTATATTAATATTATTGATTTAAGAAAGTGCTTCAGATTCAGTTTTGAATAATTGAAAATATTGAGATTTGATTTAAAAACTTCAAGCAACAAACTTTCACAGTTAAAAAACTAGTTTACCTTCCCTACTGCTGACCATCAAAAAGTTATGTTTGACAATAAATCTTGCAAAATTATGCAAGATAACATTCCTTAGTTCAGAATGAAAGAAAGTAAAATGAGTTACGTTGATTTTCTAAAGTTTGTTTATAACAAATTTTAGAAAATCAACATTACATAACTCTTTTTACTTTCTTCCATTCTAAATTATGAATTGAACTATTTTGCATCTTCTGAACAGAAATTTACCTGCCTATTAACAAATGCATGCAAAGGAACTTACCAATTTTAAGTATGTATAGTATTTCTATATATATAGCAGGATTTATACCATCAAATATTTCTGTTTAGCGCATACAAAATAAATAATTCTTACTTGTCCGATATAGTCTTTAGGAACACCTTTATAAACATCATTCCCTTTAGGATGATTGATAATTATGCCAGGGGTAGGATTACTAAGAATTGAAAAAAAGACATGGTTAATAAAATATTTAAACATTCAACTTATTAAGTTCTACTTATTTTTAATGATTTTTTTTCTAAATACATACTCTGAATTATATGCAAGATCATCCTTCATCATCACAATTATTCTTTCATCAGGAATTCCATGATTTTTTAAAATTTGATATGAATGGCATATATCAGCCTATAAAGAGAAAGAAGTTAGTTAAATTATCCAGGCACATTACAAGAAATGAAACATTATGAGCTTCATGGAATGAATTGTTAAAAAATGACAGTTGACTCAGATTATGTTAAAATGTTAACTCCACATAAACCCTCAAAACAGCAAATATGTTGAAAAATATAATGCAAAAAGTTTAAAATATCTCCGTAAATACTGTAGCTTATAGGTATTTTTCTTTTAAAGAGGCACAGGACATTTTGAACTGTTTGTATGATTTAATAGAATATACTAAAAATATTATTCGGTGTCTTATGCTACGCGTATTCATTTATACAAACTCACCTGATGTCGGTAATTATCCCAAGAATCAGATCCAGCAACAAGAACTGCCCATAATTTCCCTTTATTAGAGGGTTCATCTAAATATTTTGGAATGGAATTGGAAATAGTAATACTCTCCACAAACACAATAAGAAAAACCAAAGAAAAAAGTTTAAGAAACATCTTAATGCGCTTTAGCGTATAACGCAACACTCTGAATAGAACGAACTACAACAGCAATTTCTTTGTAGAAACTAAAATTTCTATTCTGAGTCAGCAATAATGAATTTTATCAATATATGACACATGCGTCAAGGTTTTTGTTTGTAAATAATAGGATACCTCGTGACAAAAATTTCATAATTATTATCTAGTAGGTTGATGTCACTATTTTTCTCCTAAAAAATCTTCTCACGCACATTTATGATAGACGATTTCTTTACTGATACTACAAATATATTCGATTATTATAGCATTTAATGAACGAAAATTTAAGATCAATGTGGCAGGGCGGACAAAAATATTTGCATCCGTCTAAGAATATCGCTGTAACTTTAACTGACACAATTAAAATTCCAGAGCTAATGAAACAAAACAAAACAAGCAGACGAAATCACTTGTATCTGTCAAGTAAACCAAAACCCTGAAAATACTCGTAAATATTTTCTGAATTATTACTTATAAAAATGTGCTTTTATAAAAATTTTGAAGGATGAATTGAACATTGACCTATTTTTTAAAAACTTTATAAATGGAATTTTTTAGTGAAGGAGATTCTCGTTTAAATTGGTTTTCGCAGTTGTTTCAGTTTCTATCATCACAGCTTTCGCATGCTTTCAAATAACTTCTTATTGACTTAAAGCTCGGAAAGATTTTCTCTTATGATTATTTATTCATTTTTATATGCGAGTTCTAAAGCATTTTACATGTATTTCTTTTACAATATATGGGTTAAAATAATTCTATATAGATACTAAAACTTGCAAGTTGGTATGGAACTTTTATAATTATAATATATTGCTATTTGGTTTCATATTTCATTTTTTTTATAATTTTCATGCTATGAAAAATTGAAGGGAGTGATTAATATCCTATATATTGGAGTAATTTTCTATTTTTGAAGTTATTTGAAAAATATTCCACATTTTAACAAATTACCAATATTTTTTCTTATTTTAGAAGGCGTTTATTTCTGAACTTCAAAAAATTATGAGGAAAGGTATTACACATTCTATTGATTTTCAATTATGTGAATGAAGGTTGTTTTTGCTCTACATTATGGCAACTGGAACAAACACTCGAATGAGTGATGAGGAATTGCTGCGCCTGCCCCCTCAAGAATTAGTTCGAAAGTTGCGAAGAGCAGAGGCAGAAAATATGAAGTTGATGATGAGCCATGGAGCACTTGTAAAAGACATTAACCAACGAATGCAGGTAATTATCTAGATTTAAAACGTCTCACAAGTAAAATTCTTAAAGCTGTTTTCTTTTGTTTTTATAAATTTCTTTCAAAATATATGAAAATTTATTTTTCTCAAATTCTGTGTATTTAAAAATTTCATTTACACCCAAGTTAAAAGAATTTGATGCAAGTTTTTTTTTTTTCTTTTTTCATTTTGGTTTCAAATGTTTCTTACTTTTTTTTTATTACAGGCTCATTTGCAAGAAATTCGTAACTTAAATGAAATGAATCAAAGATTCCGGGATGACAATCAGGAGTTAAGAGATTTGTGCTGCTTTTTGGATGATGATAGGCAAAAAGGTCGTAAACTTGCTAGAGAATGGCAGCGATTTGGTCGTTACACAGCAAGTGTTATGAGGCAGGAAGTAGCATCTTATCAAAGTAAACTGCAAGAACTGGAGAATAAGCAGCAAGAACTTATTCGAGATAACTTAGAACTAAAGGTAATGAATTAAGTGCTTATTCTTTTCCCTTCCAAATTTTTGTTAGAAACTTGCTTTAAATGTTAATTTTTTATTTTTGTTAATTATCAGGAATTTTTTAATGGTCTAGATATAATATGTTTATCGAAATGTATTTTTTTCATATAGCTATACTCTTGTAAATTTTTTTACAATCACATCCAGACAAATCCCATTGTACGAGCATTAGCTGTTTTTTTTATTGCTTTTTTTTATGGAATATATAAATATGTTATAAGCATGATGTTATTGTTTGTTTTTACTTTTTAAAAAATAAAGGTATCACAATTTGAATTTCTGGGGAAATAAAGTTTTAATTTGAATTCCCTAATTAAATGCATAATGTATATCATCTTTCTTAATCTCTGAATTACTGAAAGAAAAAAGAAACTGTGTGATCAGTAGATTTTTCATTTTATTACATCTTCATAACCAAAATTTTGTTCAGTCTGAATCTTTGTGCGAGTTAGCTTATATTTTAAATTTCGTCTTATTTTGTCAGAATTAAATTTAAATTTTGAATTCAGAAAACAATACTATTGCTATTTCTCTTATCTAGCTATTACAATCAAGCACCACGATCATTATTATTGAAATCTGTAAAAGTTTGTTTTCTTTTACAAAAATTGTGAAGTTTTGATGACATTTGAAGGTTTAAAATACATATTATTTATAAATGTGAACAGGCAGCAGAATTGCTCATTTTATGACATTTGATAAAATGGCATGTAACATGTTTCAGGCTATTTAGTAATAAATTACTTATACAGTTGTGAACAAGTGACCAGGTATTTTAGACAGACTAACCGAATGCATCCCTTTGTTTCTTTTTTTGCTCTGTCTAACAAGCAGTGGTAAATCCAGGGGGGTGGCTATCGGGCTGCAGCCCCCCGAGCTGGACCAGAATTCTTTATTTTATTTTAAAAAGTGAAAAAAAATTTCTTTCTGGTTTTTGACAGGCTCGAAAGTTTTCCCATTTTTGTAGTCATTCCACTCATATTTGCAGCGTTGACATGGTCAAAAACATGTTTTTGCTAGTTATTTCATTGTGTTTTTTGTTAAATTATCGATATTATAGTGTTGTTTACGATTCTTATTGTCAGGTGAGTCAAGTCTGTAAAGTTAAAGTGTTTTGGTTTACATAAGCCATAAGATTTGACATTCGTCACGATGATTTAAAACTTTCTATACCTCAGCCCCCCCCCCCATCCAAATCCTGTAGTCGCCACTGCTAACAAGTCGATAGGTATTCCCAAATTCCTGAACAATTTTCAACAGGCCACCAGTTAGCCAGATTTTGAAGTCAAAAGTGTTGTCATTTTGAAATTTTTTTAATTTTTTTTCTTTTATTTATTTTTTAGATAATGCAAGGAATTGTAAAGTAATCTTTATTTTTTTAAATTATTTTTTCAAAAAAATCTTAGAATTTAATTTTACTTCACATTTATCTTAATCTTGGTGTTTTAAACTTAATTTTATAGCAATTTATTGAAATCTATGCTTTTAAATTAATTTTACTTGTAACGGGCTAATAGATTATTAATAAATATTGATTAGCCAGATTCAGTTAGCATTAGCAGAATTGATTTGCAACATTTACAGAATTTGGAGATTTTACAAAGTACTCTGCATTTTTAGTTTGGCTGTCTATATGGCAGTTTTCTTCATTGCTCTGCTGTGTAACAAAAATGTGATATTCCTGTTCCTTGAAAAGTCACCCTTAGTAGCTTTTACCACGCATGTTAAAAGCTTTTAATTTTTGGACTTCATAGTATTCTGTTATTCCATGGTACAGGGAAGCAGAATGTATCTTTCTTCTTAGTCTTAAATTATTATAGTCTTAGGCTGTCAGTAGTCTCATAGCTACAGCGTGTAGAATTTTAAATTGGCCATCTAAATTCTAATAAATGTAAAAAATTATGTTGTGCATTATTTCCAGATTATTTTATTATATGCTTGTAGTTTATTCTTCATTATAGTTGTGCTTATTATGTCTGAATTCTCATCAAGTAAACTGAGATATATATAATATGTTATAAAAAAAATTAATACAATTTCTCAGAAACTGTGTCTATGCTTGGATGAGGAAAGAAGTCGAAGTACTTGCAGTCAGTGTGGAGAGCCACTTAATTGTCGTCGTGATGATGGTGATGGCAGCAGTTCATCTACAAACAATGAAGAACTTGGACTCCTCTCACCAATTCATTCTTCTTTCTCACCATATAGGATGGGACAGAATATGGATGATTCTGGTCAAAGACGTTCTGTTATTAATGGTTGGTTTTCTATTTTATCTGATCAACAAGATTTTCATTTGCTTCTTAAACATTCAACTAATAATTAGGTGCAGTTTGAAGTATATCCTTTAAAAACTTTTGTTCTGTTAGATTTTAAAAAGAATTATTGCAGTTACAGAATTTTCGAGATGGTTTATAAGAATGTTTGCTTAATAAATATGACAACGTTTATATGATTAATGAATATTGCATATTATATGTAATATTCATTGGTATCATTTTGAAAAAGAACATGGGGGAGGGTAGAAGAGTTTACATAGACTGCCCTTACTGGTTTACTCTTTTCTTTTTTATTCATGTTGAAATTTAGTATTGAATGGCTTTATTTAATTTTTGCTATTTTAAGTGGTTGAAATACTTCAAATGAAATATTAAAGCAACCAACAGTTTAATAATGCCAATATACATTTTTGTCGTCATTTCTCCTATGTCACATGTTTCTTATTGCATGACATTCTTATCTTGTCGCATGATTTTTTGTGTAATGAAATTCTTATCATGTTGAAAAAATACACATGCTTCGCACATTTAGAGTAATCTGTTATTGTATTTAGAGTAATATCTAGTTTATTTTTGATAAGGCTAAAACATAAACATGTGATAAAATGTGATAATTATTATTAGCTATATTTTTTAAAAATCTTTTCTGATAATATTTTTTTTTATTAATTCAACTTTATTTATAATTTTTGTAGTTTAAAATGCTCTTTTGTGTTCTTCCTGATATCTATTTTATTATTTCGTATATTTTAGCTCAAGTTCTGCAATACATTAAAAGCTTGGAGAGGAAAATTCAAGAACTGGAAGAAGAAAAGTTTAGAGATATGGTAAGCTACAAATCTTTACTTTAGGAACACTTTTTTTTTATATTAATGGAGCTTCTGAAGAAAATTCTTACATTTATTGCAATGCTATTTTATGATTTGTGAAATTTAAAATTTTTTGCTCAAAACTGATTTGGGTAAATTCTTTTATAAATTTACATATTTAACTCAAAAACAATGAAAGGCAAGCTGTAACTGCAGTATTCCTATAAGATATTATTTGTAGAATTTTTGTTATTTCTGTCAGTTATTTGGAATTTTCAGATTGTGACTGCTGATTGTACTAATGTATCCATTTTTTAAAATCCGATAGGTAATATTATACATAAAAAAATCATTCATAAAAAAACATGAAATACTTATCTCATTAAAACATTGTTGCTAGCTCCTTAGTTATTTTACTTACTTGAGTTTTGCATTTTTCTATTTCAAGTTTCTTGAAATTTTTATTCAAAAGCAAGCAGAAATATGAATTGCTGAATAATTTTTATTTAAACATTATAGTAATTATAAACATGGAATTAAAAAGACAAAGCAACAATATATTTGTTTTAATGGAAGAATTAATGTGCTTTATTTATATCTGTTTTTTCTTGCTTTTTAAAATATATCCTGGATATATTTGTAGTTTTGCAAATATTTTTTTAATGTTGATCTTGTTTCTTAAATCTGAATTGAATTGTAATCACATTTCTAGAAAAACAAAATGAATCATGGTTTCTATGGCAAGAACAGCTGGACTGATGCTAATTCAAGAGATCACTTAAAGGTATTTAAATGCCATATTTTTTTTTATGAGAATTGTTTAGTTAATTCTTAAACTTGCTATTGAAATAAGCTTTTAACTCTGTGCTTAGCAAAGATAATTTTAACCTTGAATATAAATTGTTTATAGTATTAAAAATATTTTAGTATTTTATAGTATTAAAATGTAATAACATTTTGTAAATTTATCAGGAACTTTATTATAAATTTTTGATGTTGATCTGTTTTTATTAATCCTGTTTTTTTTTTTTTGTGTTCAAAAATTGATTGATATGTTTTTAATTTTAGCTCAATGACAATATGTCATTATCAAAACCTGAGGCTGTTGTTCATGCTATGAAAGTAAGCTCTACATTATAAATTACCTTGTTATATTTTAAGATACTGTAGGGATTTAAACCTTGCATAGTGAATAACAATATTTCTGTTAGCAAGTTAATATTGACTTAAATTCTGAAATTATTATCGACTTTGGTTGAAAGTTGCATTATCTGAAAATTATAATTAGTTCTTGTTGTATGTTTTATACTATTTACTTTTTTTTTTATCTCTTTGTAGAAAATTATTGGTAAATGTATGTTATATTAAAAAAAATACTAACATTTTTTGTTTATATTTTTGCAAATCTATCAATTACAAAATTAGTTGAAAATCTGTTCTGATTAAAAGCAATTTATGTGCAATACTGAAAACAAAAATTTAGAGGTTTTTTTTTTTTTTTTTTTTTTTGTGGTCTGTAGGTGTTAGAAGTTCATGAGCAAATGGAAAAAAGCCTGGAAAGTGATTTAGAATCTGAAGAATTGGCTGAAGGTGAAAAGGCACTTGTTCGTGAAATGTGCAATGTAAGAAATAATTTTAAATGTTTTAAAAAATTTATATTTCCCAATATTTTATTTTAAAATACTAGTTTATTACAGATTCTTTTTTTAAATACTTTGCAAATCATATAGTTTTGTGAATTTTCTGACAATTGGATTATTTTATCATAGTGAATGATTTTTTAATAAAATTTCTGGGAAAAATTTTGTTCCGGTAACCATTTCTAAATAATTAGTGTAATGATTTATAATTGATTATATGATGTATATGTTTGAAGTATTTCTCAAATATTGTTATTGTGCAGAATATTTCTGATGAGTAAAAGTAGACATGGCAGTGGATGTAAGAGTGAGGCAGTGAAACAAATGAAGATTAAATGGATTAAGTTTATTTGAAGCAGCTCGCTTCAAATTATTAAAATAAAAACATCTACAGCTCTCTGAGCAGTACATTTGACTCATACAGAATGCGTACACAGAGTGCATTAATACAGTAGAAATAACATACTTATAAATGAAACCTCATTTACATATCTTTACTAGAATTAAACGCAAACTACAATTTATGGAAATAACTTGTACTAGAGCTACAAGAAGTTGATTCGACGCCTCGTTGTCACAGCAAGTAGGAAATTCCTATCAATTTCTAACTATTTAGTAAATGCACCTTCATGTCATTCTTATTTTGTACCTGATCTTGTACAGAGATAGCAGTAAATAATTATACTTTGTTGACATTGCATCAAAGAAATTAAGCAGAACTCTTTTGTGTCAGATGTGCTATAAATGTTTTCATTTTGTAAATGAAGAAGGACCTTTTACTTCAGTAAACAAATTAAAACAACTACACTAATGCTTACTTTAATTAATATATGAAAGCATATAAGAAATATTTTAAAATTATAAAGCTATTTTAAGTTAACACTTTATGAATGCAAACTATCAAAAAATGAAATATATACTGAAAAAGATGGAGTATTTAAACTATGTACTTTGATATCATTTTAAAATTTTAATTAGTAAAATTTTTAAAAACATACTAAACAGAAGACACTATTTTAATTATTTTTTGCTTTTTAACCTTGAGGTTTCTTGTTTCTCAAACTCAATACCATGCAGTGCTCTTAGTAAAGAATCAAAATTTAATATAATTAATAATTAACTGGTAATTTAGTTCTAAAGATATTAAAATATTGTTTTGTCACCAAGAATATACAAGTATACAAAATGTTATTTCTCTAACACATCAAGATGCGAGTGAAAAATCAATTACAAAATTCAATTTTTACAAACATTAAATAAAAGTGTTTAAAAATTCATATATATGAATTTTTCTTCTAAATAGGTGGCATGGCGAAAACTTGAAGATGGACCTTCTTGAATTCATAACATGAGATAATGAAACTACATTCCATCCAAAATTGTTTTTCTATATGCAACATTTCAATATGCTTCTTATTATATCATCTTTTGTTACCAGATATAGAGGACAATATTTTGGAAGAATTACCGTCCAAAGAACCATGCTTGAAGATTAGTTTTAGAAAGGTTTTGAAATTTTTAAGGCATTTTATATCTTATTGTATGAAATGAAAAGTTATACACATTTCTTAGCTTTTATTAAAAAGCTTTAATTTTTTTTAATAGATTTGTATATGCTTTTCTGAAATATTTCATCATTTTATTGCCACTGACAGATTTTTTTAAATTGAAATTTCCCTCTTACAAAATATATCTTAAATGAATTCGAAGAAAATTATTTTTAAAAAGCTATTGTTACAAAAAGACATCTTGAGTTGTTTACTAGCATTGGTTGCCACATTCAAGTTTTTAAATCCTTAGGTTGCATTTGTTTATGTTGAATGATAAGGAGCTGTTAGCATTCAATATTTTTAAACACTTCCTGTTTTGTAAATCATGGGATTTTTTTTTTTGTATATATATCAAAAATTGTAAATACTTGTATAGTTTTGTAAACTGTTATTTTGATGCAACATGTCCCCCCCCCCCATTTATAGATGTTATGTTTGTATAAGTACATTCTTTATCTAGAATCTGTTTTGTTGTTTTTGTCTTTTATCTTTTTGAATATTTTTATGACAGGAAGTTAAATTATGAAATATGTTATATCACAAAACTTAACTTCTCACCTTTCTATTCCCAGATAAAAGTATTTAATTGTGCATTTACTAAAATTATTTCAAAAGACTAAACTTTTAATTGTTATGTTGTTCTTGTTCACAAGGAGAGCTATTTAGCTATCTCATGACTTTTATGAAGAATCATAGAATTCGTGATGGAAATCATAAATGTAGTTTACACTAATAGCACTGGAAACTCCATTTGTGCTGTAGCTTAATAGAGAATTTAGTTTTCGTTATTGTTTTAACAATTAAATTTATAATATACACTAAATATTTTTATGACCCATATCTTACATATAAAATTCTAAATACTGTATCTTAAAGAAAAAAATTCTATGGAATACAGTTTTAGCTTTCATTTTTGACATTTTTATTGTTCCTCCCCACAAAAAAGAAAAATATATTTTCAGTATTAGTAATAATTTATGGGAGAAAAAAAAGACAATTTTTATTAAGAATTTAAGCTAAATCCAAAATGCTTATAACTGTTCTATACTTTCAACTGTTTAAATAGCAGCAACTTTCAATTATATCCTTTATTACCTCAAAATATTTTGGTTTTATTTCAGAAACTTTTTTAATTCATTCCCATCTTTTTTGTTTTTATTTGAAGTTTATAACACTGCATTATTGATAAATTGAAAAAAAAAACATTTTAGTTTGAATTTTACTACTTAATTTTTAAAAGATTACCTTAAATTGAATCTTTTAAGTACATATCTCCATTTTTATCATGTGGCAAAAAAAAAAAAAAAATGTAATTTTCCTTAATTAATGAATTTCAAAATTCATTGCTCAATTTTCTTTGAATCAACACTTTTATTTTGCCGTCCTCAACATATTTTTAATTGAGTAGTGTCCATTTGAATGATATAGCAAAATGCTTTTATATAATCTCTGTTATCCATTTCTGTTATTTTAAGAAAATGAATACTAAATATGAGAAATATTATTTGTTTTCAACCTTTATTCATAGATTTAAGTTACATGCATTTGCTACAAATATCACTTGTTTGTACAGCTGTGCAAAATATATATATTGTAAATTCTCTGATATAGCTCTAGAGTTTTAAGATTATGGAAGTTATATAATAAAGTTGCAGGAGCTGGTACTCCATTCTATAATCTTCTCCATCTCACTTAACAAGAGAGAATTCAAGTCTCCATGGATTTGATGTGCAGCCTTCATTCTCTAAATATCCACAGATTTGGATAAGAACCAGTCCTGGATACATTTGGTCTTCAGTAAAATTCTTACCAAGTTTAAATTCTGTTGGTTAAGTACTTAAGTCTTTTTTATAACTTAGACACAGTTTATATGTGTAATCTTAAACAGAGAACCCTGCCCTATCATAATGACCAACCTCCGCCATGACAATTAACAAGGGCACTGTGACCGAGCGTATAATAGCTGCCATTATAAGTGACTCGCGTGATGACCTCCCCATTACAGGGTTATAACCAGTTATCAGAGATGGGTCCTAAGAGCAACACCATCATTTATTGTATTCACCAGGGAAGTGAGATCAGTAGGGGACAATTAACTTGTTCGTGACAGTCTAATCCCAGCTCATGTTACCTATTAGTGGGTGAATATTTATATGTGAGATTTGCTAGAGTGTAGAGATTTCTTTGGAGGAGTTTTTGTTGAAATATATAAATTCTTTTTGTTGGAGTCTACAAATAATTTTAAAGTTGATATTAGGTTATTACAAAGATAAATAATTACATTAAAATCTTGACTCCACTCCATGCCCATTGTTGAATATTTTCTCTAGAGTGATTCAGATAGCTGGGAAATGTTATATCGTAGAAAGAGGATGTTAAAAATGTGCATCTGGCTTTTATATATTCAAAACGGGCTGTTCCCCCAAAAAAGTGCTTACTTGGTAGTATTAAGATGCTCTCAATGCTTATCTGTTCAGAAGATCAAGCACGAACAGTGAAAGTTACAGTAATTGGATTTTGAGAGATGAGGATAAAAAGAATGAATTATATAGTTATGTTATCAGGTGATTCTGTTAATTTGAAGCTTGATGTCTTAAGTTACATCAACCTTCATTGTAATAGGAGAAACAACTCATTTTTGCCCTGGTCTCGTATTTTAATGAGGATTTATACTATGATGTAAAAGAAACCATTGCAAAAATAATTTGATTCTCCTAAAAGGGGTTTGTGTCTTTACAAAACCGTAAAGATATCAAAAGACATCAAACTTTAATTTTGTTATAATATAGTTATAACAAAATTAAAGTTGTATTTTAAAACTTTCAGCATCTGCATGCTCACTCAATTCATCCTTTTATACCGTCCAGCAGGGCTGTTCTTAAGTTATTGGCTGTCTGGGGGGACAGGAAATCTTCTCTTCACCCTCATTTATTTAGCAGCTAGTAACTTACAAATAAATTATTAGTCAAGCTAAGTTGAGATACAATCTCAAAATTGTTTCGTTTACCTTCTACTGATTTCTTAAAAAATATCTTGATTATTGAAAGTTAACTATTTTAAATTATCTGAATATTAAGTAACATCCCAGATTTTACACTATCGGCCCAAGAAGTGGTTTCATCATTTTTATTTCATATCAGATGAATGTATCTGAATTAAAATTTAACAGTCATAAAGATTTTTGAGTCAAAAAAAGATTGTCTCATACTGTATTTACATGCATGGCAGAAATTTTTATAGAATTAAGACTTCTGCTCATGGTCATCTGGTCCTAAAATATTGTAAGAGCATGGTGAAGGAACTTATTCTTTAATTTGGCATGTTTGAGAGAAACTTGCACATCTACCAAGAACAGTCCTGTCATTCATGTATTATGCATAGCATTTAATACTTATAATGTTTTATGTTAAATATACCTATATTTTATACTGAATTTGTATTGTTTAATGATGATGTATTATTTCATTTTGTATATTAGCGTATTTGAAATATTATCTTGAAGAGAGAGATTCATTACATGTATTTGTTATTAATAAAATATTGTTTTTATTATTTTGGGGTCTTTTGTTTATGAAGTGAGAAACAGCTTTTCACTTTCTTGTATACCAACTATTGTAACCATAAAAAATAGGACCTGGAAATTTTGATGAATCTCGCTATTTTAGACCTCCCTGAGTCTGAAAAACCATTTCTAGAATTATGTCTATCTGTGAATACATTAGCTAAAAATTGAATGAGGTAGACAAATGAAATTTGGTTTGTGATCTTTACACTAAAATTATAATTCTCTATTAAATATTGGATGAAATTCATTAAAGGAAAGTTTGCCTGTTTGTGTACAAGTGGACTTGATAACTCAAAAAATGCATCTAGCTAGATGCATGAAATCTGACATATAATTTTATACCATTACTGTAGATGTCTATCAAGTTTTGGACCAAATCCATCATTGCATTAACCGTCTATCATAATGTCTATTTGTGTGCATGTGAACACGATAACTCAAAAACGCAACACACAGTATTATGTATGAATTTTAGTATGTGATCTTTATACCAAAATTGACCTAAAATTTGACAATGACATACAAAGAGAACAAAGCTGAACAAAAAATAAATTGCACCATATTATGTAAGTTTACTAGAAATTCAAGAGAACACTCCCCAGGGGTGTAGTGGATGTGGAATGCCATTCTGGCACTGCTTTTTTTTTTTAAAATTATGTTTAAAGACCACATACCAAATTTCATCCCCGTAGCTCTAATAGTTTTCGAATTATCATGTTCACAGACATAATTCCAAAATTGTGTTTCTCGGACTCGGGGAGGTCTAAAACGTGGAGATCCGTCAAAATCTCGAGTTCGAATTTTTTGACGATTACAATACTTTCTCTTCGTATACGAGAAAGTAAAAATTGTGAAATTGTCCTTAAAACAGCGTGATTTTTTACATAAAGGTCAGAGCGTTCCGGCACTGCTTTTGGAGCTTCCCTGCACTGCTCATTTTGCGACTACACCACCGACACCCCCACTGTTTGAATTCCGAGTTAGTCCAAATATTTCTTATTTTGTCGCGTACAAAAATCCTAGTCTGGATGCTGACATTTGTGTTGTAGTATTTACATTATTTCTTATTGAGATAAGTGGTACCGATTGTCCATTGAAAGTTCTTTGCAAGTGTTGGCTTTATTTATCGGTAATGTTCAGTTGGTCAAAGCATATTCAAATGCCTATGATTGCTGGCAGTTTATGAGGTGTTTACTATGTAAAGTACTCCTCTTGCATTTGTGAAGTTTGATGTTACACTTCAAATTCTCTTCATACGTGCAACCAAAGATTAGCGCGATGTTGAAGAGAAAATCCAAGCATTCTTCGTAGGTAAAGTCTAGATATGAATAAATGATAAAATACACTTTAAAAAGCTGTTTGCATGAGATTTAATTGTGAAAAAAACTTAGATGGGAAAAATAAAGTTCTTCATTCACACATTTAATTGGGGTGCCTAGAACCAGAGAAGACTAATTCTCAATTTTCATTCACCTAAGCTAGGCATCTTATTTTATAAACACTGAAAGTGAATCATTTCTCAAGTGCTACTATCTACGGCATGAAAATTTTATGATTGACTTTGGTTTTGAAAGAAAATGTGTTTTTATTTCGGTATGACACTTTGCTCTCTTTAGTGTAAATTGTATGTTGGTCCACTTTGTTTCCCTACGTCTCATACGCAATGCATATAACATTTAGAATGTAAAAAGTTAGCTATAAGTCCAAATGGCATGGAATGATCGATTTAAAAGTTTGCCCCCTAATTGTGTATTTGATTCATATTCTTTTCACTTTTATGTTATTTTTCCAGTTTTTAGTAATCAGACTACATTTATTAATTTTTATTTATATTTTCAAGCAAATTTCCACATAGAGAACACTTCAGAAATTAATTGTGATGTGTTTCTACCGATAATCGATGGAAGGTAAAATCAGAAAAAAGCTTCCTGAGAATGAATATCTAATTATAAGTGATTTAAATTATTAGAGGGCTGAATCTAGAAAATAGAGTGTCACTCTTGAATCTTCAGATCTGTTTCATGTTCTGGTACGTGCGAGTTAAATTTATTCTGTGCAAACTGTTTACAACTGTCGAGATGCCGCTGCATATTGCTCGATTAATTCTTCCTTTATCTACTTTTTATTTGTTGCCGAAAGGGATTATATTGCATCGACTCCATTAGCTTACTTTTTTTTTTTTGAAACAGTTGTCCATAGGTTCTTTAGTTATAAGGACTGTCTTCCCATACTTCCAAACAGTTACAATTATAAATTTTGAAATATTTCGGGGCTTAAAGAAAGGGTTCGTAAATGCTGTTGATTCCTAGTGATGGAGAAAGTCCTTGCAAGACGGAGATGCTTAATAATGAATTTGAAGTGCCCCCCCCCGGCCAGGGGGGGGACTGTGCGAGTTTTTTATTGGTTACAGTTCAGGAGGATGTGTTCAATATCATTGTTTTGATTGCTAGCATGAGAGGATTAGTATATTATTTAAACCAAGTACCTAATTATTTAAAAGGCCTACGATAAAACGAGTAGGAATGCGGGGAGTATAATGTCTTCTATGTTTCAGCCATGACGACAGAGCAATAATTCATGGGATGTTCCCCGGAGATTATTGCTATTTAAAATTGCTGAATGCTTCAATCGGTTTTTGAAAATGTGAGAAGACATCTTCCGCTGCTCAGTCCAGTCTAAACAGGGAGTCCAATCCGTTGCTGCTTTTGCAAGAATGTCTGCATTTTCATTCCAAACAAATGTTTGAATGATTGGGATCCAAATGAATATGATTTTTTTTTTCTTCAGTTTTGCCTCTAATCTTGATTTTATAGTACAGTCTATGATAAGCTTACTTAGTTTGTGTTTTCGTATCATCCTTGCTTTTGTAGCTGGCTGTCTGCTGCCAAAAAAAGTCGCTTAAAAACATTTTACTACACCCGTTCTCAGTCGTTCAGAAATCTTATGTAACGTTAGGAGGGGGATCTCGTGAATTAAGTGTGGGGGCCAGTTTGAATTTTTTGTGTGTAATATTCTGAAAAGAATCTCCAAAAATTTAACAAATTTCAATAAAAATAGACGAAGAGCATCGGTTATTAAAATTCAAATGGCGTCGAATGTTTTAAAGGAAATGATAATTTTATAAGTTTTGTTATACAAAGCTCTAACCTTAATTACGCCCATCAAGTAGTATTCGAGAAGCGAAGAAGTGACGTAAAACAGGTTTCTATGTCGCAAATTCTTGGTCGAATTCATTGTATACACGAAATTTAAGGATTTTATTTTGAACATACAAACAAGACCTTGAGTACTCCAGTGTCTTGCAAGAGTAATCTAGTTTTTAATGACATTTTGGTCTATATGGAAAAAATATCAAAACTGACGAAAGCAGACTCAAGTCTCAAAAATAAAAGTTTTAAAACAATCACTCTCATTTCGAATAAGTAAACAAGTCTGCTTCTTAATAATATCTTATTAATATGTTTGCTGTCATGATTTTCCAGAAAGATAGAGTTAGCAAACTCTTTGACCCATGAAATCAGCTGTAATTTAAATTTCGAAATGCCTGCCCTTGAGTGGTACATCGAAATATGTGTATTTTTATTAAACTTTTGGCTTATCCGATGTGAAGATTCTGGTATGTAGAAAACTGACGCATAAATATATTTAGTGATCTTTTGAGATGTAATATGATTCTTCCATTTCACTTAAGAAACATGTATTTCATCATTTTGGGAAATACAAAAAAATAATAAATAAATAAATTATTTAAAACATAAACACATGTTAATTTTGTAATTTGATCTTAAAATTCTTTGGTTGATTATATTTGTATTCGATTGTTGTTTGTATTCATCAACTTGACGTTCAGAGGCAATGAATGAAAGTAGATATTTTAATTAATACCAGTTTTTTCTCACTATAATTAGAAAATTGTTTTTGGACAAATACGCGTACAATTACTTATCATTAGAATGATAATTTAATCAGAAGTGTAATTCAATAAAGTTTGTTCATTTATTTGCATATCAGTATGCAGAAATAGCGACTGATTTTTGATGTAGAAAACTTGGTTAGAATGCACCAATTAGCTAAATTAAATTAAATATATATATTTCATTTTTTGCTGATATTTCTTTTGTGGATTTAATTTTCTCATGCATATAAACTCGTTTGGACTTTAGGTACTTCAACATTAATTCTTTTAAAAATATTTAACAGTTAATAAAGGATAGACACCCTAGGTGCGTGCCTGGGGGCACGAAAGGAAGTTTTATTTATATTTTTTGTATGTCAATATCTCGGCTGTTGTCCCATTCAAGCAATACGTGAAAAGTATGCGAAATGGTGTTTAAAAACGTAATGACTTGCAAGTCAAAATCTGCAAGCATATATATGTGCTGCTTCCAGAGCCCCTAATAATTTCAGAGCCAGGGGTTGCCAACAAATTTAATCCGACCCTGGTTATAATGGAACAATAATAATCTTTGCGTTTCATTCCAGATAATTGCAATGGTTTTCTTTCTTTCTTTTTCTTTCTAGGGTCTTTCTGGCACATTACTGACATTCACGTTGATCAAAATTACTCTAGATTTGGGAATAAAGAAAATTTGTGCCACGAAGAAGGCACTCCGAATGGTATTAATAAGACGGACAATGGCTTGTATGGAAATATCCTGTGCGACACTCCATGGCTTCTCCTGAATCTAACAGTCGCATCCATGTATTCTATCAGAAAGTCTGTCGATTTCATTATATGGACAGGGTTGGTTCGGGCTAGGATTTATACTATATCTGATTACTATAAAAGTAGTTTAATAAATATTGCCTTATGCTGGAATCGATATTGGGATAGTTAAAGAAAATTCACCGGTTTTAATTAATTTTACATACTATGAATTTTCTGTTTTTAGGTTAAAATGAATCTGATGCAATTGTGATGTTAAAATCTAGAAAGTGGGGAACAAATTCGGGTATAATTTTCATCATTTGACTGCAATTCAAAATTTTAACCCACATTGTTATTTAGCCGATCAATCAAAACAGTTGCTAATCCGTAAGAGACGGAGAGAAAAATACACAAATATCAGTGCGTATACGTCACTTTTTAAAGTCAAATATAATGAGAGGGGAATAATACCACCCCTTGCGCCACTTACCTTCACTATGCCACTGATTTAGTTCCATTTTTCTTCTCCTTTTCTTCCAAAATGAGAATAGTACTTAATAGATTTTTAAACTTTATTTGTACATCATTAACAGAGTGCAAAACTTGGAGGAATAAAATTATTTACTTGTTACATAAGATTAGGTACCAGGTAAATAATTTTATTCATTCGAGATCGTCTACAAAATGTCTCTTGAAAAAAAGACAAGGCAAGGTAGAAAAAAAAAATCATCAGTGGGGCGAAGTATTTTCTTTTAAAATAATTTCTCTTGATTTATTATAATTCTCTATGCAAATAGGGAATTATTCTTTTGATAGGAAAGATGTAAAAACGATCTTAACTAACGTTCTTAATTTTCTTGTTCTGTTCCTTTAGTACGCATTTGGAATGTCCAATCTAACATCAGGAGTCTAATCAAAGTGGTGAGGGGCGGGGGGGGGATTAGGGGAAGGCTCTATTTAGCCTATATAGACATATGACAGTTTCAGACATTTAAAACACACAGTTTAAACTCGAAAGTTATGCTGTAATCTCCTTGTTCAATGTAAGCATTAGGATCGATTTTAACCACGAAGTTACATTCCAAATTGATAGAGCAGAGCCTCTGAAACTGTCTTGTATAAACAGTATGTAAACCTAAGTAAAGTCCTGAACTCTCACAAACTTTTGTCTAGGAAATTCTTCAACATAAGCAGAAATAATTAGGAGAAACTCAAAAAATTTCATAAAAACTTGTTGAATTACTATTTCTTATTGAATTTCCTTTAAGTTATTAAATTTCCTTTTAGTTGCACTAATTGACGCTTTCTTTTGAATTTATTTTCGAACTGTAAGGTCACGGCAAAAGATTTCAAGCAGAAAGGGGTGTTCAAAATTTTTTCAATGGGCAGAGAGATTGCGAATGGAAAAATTTAAGAAACCCTGATATGTATACCAGGGGTTCTTAAACTCTAGCAAGCTCTCTTGCTCTATAGAGCAAATATAGTTTTTGCAAAGCCCTTCAATGACTTCCAGAATTTTTTAAAATTTAACTTATGATGATGATTTGCAGTGGCGGACTGGGTCTAAAAATAATGGTTGCCAGAAGTCAATGGGGGCCCACATATATCTACAATCATATCATTAATTCATTAACAAAAAAGACAACAAAACAATTATACTATTATTATATATAATTAAAAATTAATAAATTTAATTTTTTTACAAATGCGCTGTGATATCTCAAAAATGGATTTCAATCTCCTTAAAGACAAAGTTCATTTGAAATATTTTCAATCGAAGAAGGTGTATTAGGATACAGACCGTAACAGAAAAATAAGTTTGAGATACCGAGTGAAAGAATAAAACAAACATAATGATCGACATTACACTGAAAACCACCTCAAAAATCATCAAGACTGTTAGCTAAATTAAATCTAAATAAATATGAAGGGAAAGGATTATGGGTAATTAATAAGTGTCAGTTATTAATCGTTATTGGGCGTATAATCCCACATACGCTGGGTGGATGGATAAAGAATGTATCCAAAATTCACTAAATTTTAGGCAAATGCGTTGTTTAGAAATCTTTTTGATAAAACAGGCTGTAATTTCTAATATTTGCTCATATTGGATGGCAGTCTTAACAAAATGGTCTACAAGTTCACTCCCTAGCTTTGAACCAGGTGAGAATGACATGACTTTGAATTCGGAAATTTTATTTTCGACATCTACAGATTACAAATTTGTATTTGATTTTAGTACTTTTTGCTGCTTGGATTGAAGACAAACTCTCAGTGGAGTTTTTATTTTGACTCCAATCTTTAAGGTTCATTCCTACTCTAAACGTTCACTCTGCAAAGCAGTATTAAATGAGTTCGAGCTAAAGCAAAGAATTGGTAATGTTATATTATTTTTTAAGTATTCAACTTTGTCACCAAATCTGGAACCATGGGTGTGTAATTTAAGCAGAATCTAAATGAGTAAATTTCTCGTCAGCTTGTTTGATATCAATTCTACGTTTAAAATAACCATATCAGGATTAGAGTCATTTGCTTTCCAATTCCATAAGCCGAAATTTCGTATACGGTTTTAGAGACAAAGTGAGAAGGAGAAATGCCGCCCATTAGTAGGGCATCTGTTGAAAGAGAGAGGAAGCTTTAAAAGAAAAATCTTTGGGTGATTTAGAGATTAGTAATTTGTACAAGTATTGTTTCAGTAATTTGTAATTAAACTGGTATCATTAAAAAATACTTTTTGAATAATAAATAATTCAAAAATCATCTTGTTAGATAAAACTTTCGGAAGATATCGCGGAAAAACGCCAAATCTTGCTTAATTTTTAACTGAAATTTTAATTGTCTTTTAGATATTGAAGAGTTGACAGTTATTTATCTTGTTCAATTCCTACTATTAGTTCACACTCTCCCTATATATATAATCTTGTTCAAATTTTGCAATCGATTTTAAACTAACTTCCCGATCAGCTGGAGACTTGAAACTTTAAACATAGCTCAGAACTAGATGACAATGCAATATTAATTCGCTTTCTTGCCTGTCTGTCTGTTTGTCTGTCATTTCA
>BGPR01020828.1:9153-27350 GCA_013235015.1 Araneus ventricosus | reverse complement strand
GCAAGAACCCATCTGACGTTAAGGAAAATTCACCTACGATATTCTCCTTCTCACAAAGTAACCTCTGTAGACATTCTCCCGTCGCATTGCCAGAAACATTCCTGTTCCTGTGATATTGAGAGAAGGGGAAACATTTGATTGAGTAAAGTGGAGAGTAAATTTAATCACACAGCACTTGAGACATGCTTTCATCCAGGGAGACTCTACCTTTGCCATCGTATAAACTGGAAACAATTTACCTGTTTCTACATCATATCGAATACCCCCTAAAAGAACTGTTAAAAAAGGACAGAATCTTTACTAGCTATCATTGAGGAATGAGAGCCCTCTCATGCAAGTCCTACAAATTGGTTCCAAAACCAAATGGATCTATCCGATTGTGCATCAATTTATAGAGTTGAATGCTACAACGATTCCGGAACACCTATCCTTACCAAGAATAGACATTTATTAAATATACAACCGACAAAAGTTAAAATAGATTTGAAAGTGGCATGCTATCATCAAGTAAAAGTTTATGAAGCAGACCAAGAAAAAACTGCTTTTATCTGTCCTTTTGGCACCTATAAGTTCTTGCGGATGCCTTTTGGGTTGCGAAATGCTCCTGCAACATTTCAACGCCTCATAGACAAGTTCAGATCTGGACTAAAGGATGTTTTTGCTCTTTCATATCTTGATGACATCATTGTTTTATCTGAAAACTTTGATAAACATTTAGCGGATTTAAGACAAGTATTTGAAAGACTATCTCTGTTTAAACTCACTGCCAATCGAAATAAATGCAATTTTGCTTGCAACAGAGTGAAGTATCTAGGACATTACATTACTGAACAAGGAATTGAAGTAGATGCTGACAAAGTATCATCTGTGCAGAAAATCACAGAACCAACCTGTGTTAAAGAAGTTCAGTCATACTTACAAACTTGCTCTTGGTTCAGAAGATATGTCCCTCACTTTTCAGAAATAGCGAGACCTCTCAGTGATCTCACAAAAAAGAATAAGACATGGACTTGGGGTGAACCTGAAAGGAAAGCATTTGAATCGTTAAAGAGAATGCTGATTTCACCACCTGTGCTGTCACAACCTGATGGAAGTAAACCTTTCATAATTCGAACTGACGCAAGTAGTTATGCTCTGGGTGCAGTCCTGATACAAGGAGAGAAACCAGAAGAACATGTAATAGAGTACGCAAGTAGGTTGCTGAGTTCTGCAGAAAGGAATTACTCGACGACTGAAAGGGAAGCTCTTGCAGTTGTATGGGCCTTAGAAAAATTCCGTGGATACGTAGAGAACCAAGAAATAATCATCGCATCAGACCACCAACCTTTAAAATGGTTGATGAGCATAAAATCACCATCCGGTCGCTTAGCTCGATGGGCTCTACAAATCCAATCATTCCATCCGAAAATTCTTTATACGCCTGGAAAATCCAACGTTGTTGCAGACCTCCTGTCTAGACCAGTCCATGATAATAAAGAATTTGTGTGCAATCTCAACACCGTATCTATCGAATTGCCATCTCGAAGATCTAGAGATATTCGTGAAGAGCAGATGAAAGATGAGGATATAAAGAAAATAATCGATTGTTTTGAGAGTGGAAGAAAAGATGAAGATTTCATCAACTGGACAAGTAGAGGATATCTAATGAATCAAGGTATCCTTTACCGATATTCGCCAGACACAGAATCCGAGGAGGCACAGCTTGTTGTCCCTTGTCATGAACGAGAACGAGTGTTACAGCAATACCATGATTCACCCACTGCTGGACATAGCGGATCAGAAGGAACGTATTTCAAGATAGCTAGTCGATACTATTTTCCTGGAATGAGAAAGTTCATCGCTGAATATGTAAAGAATTGTGCTGAATGCAACAGATACAAGCCAAATAACCAGAAACCTGCTGGACTGTTGAGAACACCTATTTATGCCCAAAGATTTGAAACTTTAGCCATCGACCTCTTTGGCCCTCTTCCTGAAACTCCTACTGGAAAGAAATGGATCTTCTTAATTGAGGATACCAGTACAAAATGGGTTGAGCTCTTTGCCCTAGAAGATGCTACTGCTCAAAATTGTGCAAAATTCCTAATAGAAGAAGTTTTTCTTCGCTATGGCTTACCACGAAGATTAATATCCGACAATGGAACCCAATTTGTTAGTGCTGTCATGCAGCAAACATGCAATTTCCTTGGTATCAAACAAGAGTTAATTCCAGTCTATCATCCTCAGGCGAATCCATCTGAAAGAAAAAATCGTGACCTGAAACCCAAACTAGCTATTTTAGTAGGTGATGCTCACGATACCTGGGATGAAAAGCTAGCAATGATTAGATTTGCCATGAATACATCCAAATGTGACACTACTGGTCACACTGCAGCATATCTACAATTTGGACCTGAACTTAGAACGACAGACGACGTTAACCATGATCTTAGAAGTCTGATCGAAAACGACAACTTTGTAGCGGAGATAACACCCTACTTGAAACATTTTGCTCGTTTAACACCCCAAATCAGAGAACGGGTTGAGCAAAAGCAAGACCAGAGAAAGAAATATTTTGATAAAAATAGAAGACCAATTTATTATCAGCCTGGAGACAAGGTCTGGGTGACTCTACACCCTAAAAGTAGTAGAAGTGACAAACGAAGCAAGAAGTTTTACCCGAAAAGGGAAGGCCCTTATCTCGTAGTCACAAACAGATCTCCTACCACTTATGACCTTTCTGATCCCAGTACTCCAGATCAAGTTCTCGGAACTTATCACACAAACATGTTGAAGCCATATGAACTACCTCCAGAAAAGAACACAAGTCCAGTAGTTCCCATAAAGAGAAGAGGTAGGCCTCGGAAATATTTTCCAAAAGCGGACTCTTCGTCGGGACGTCTTCAGAGTCCGAGGGGGAGTCTGAAACGATCCCATTGGACGATTGCAGCGCCACCTCTCTTGCTGAGTATTTTTGCCATGTTATTCATTAGTTGGACGATGGACATTTCCCTGTCTGGGATTGAGTTATTGCCTCCCGTTTGTAACATTAATTATAACTATGTTTATTTACTGTAAATATTAATTTTGTGTAATGTGAAGTGTCTTTTGTGTAGTGACTGTTTATTTGTTAATTAAAAATAGTTTAAAAGTAACTTTGTTTTCCCCAAATTAATTTTGTCTTTGTTTAATTATTTTCTTTTAGAGCTAGCCGAAATTTTTAAATAGTTGCTACATTATCCGGTTTCCGTCCTATCTGACCTACTTTAAAATATAATTATCCGGTTTCCGTCCTATCTGACCTAGTTAAAATTTTTTGCTTTGTTTGTACTTTGGAGAATACCATTTTTTAATCTACAATGTTGTAGGAAATTCCTTATCCGTATTATTAGTTATTAAAATTCACCCGTGTTTGACATTTTTGATTTTTACGAAGGGTATTTTTTTCTGAAACAAAGCACAGTATTGTTAATTAATTGGTAACAAACTGTTTTTTAGTCATAAACCATAATTAAAACAAAATAGGATTTTTAAAGCAATTTTCCTATGTTTTATTCAAGAAATAAAGGTCAAAAGTTATTTTAAAATCAATTTTTAAGAAATCGGGCTTTTAAGTGTTAAAGGTTATTGTTCTGTAATTATTATTATATTATAGACAAGTATATTATTTCAATGAAAATTGTAAATAACTGGCAAGGCCGCATAAGAAACCCAAAAAAGCCGCAGGTTCCCCAACCTTGGTTTAGAAATTAGCTAGTGGTCCACGACTAGAGAGAACATCCTGTATTATGAATGTGATTAAAATTATATATTATTCAGAGTATGGACGAGTTTTCTGGTTTGTGTGTTTATTTTAGATTCACAGACCGTTTTCCTGTAACCATCCGATTTAAGCCATCGCCAAATCCATTTGGAAACTGTATCAAGCGCCAAGTTCGAATCAATTCTTTCTTTATTACACAAAGAGTTGAATTCCGTGTTCTTTGAGTTTGCGTAATACTTTCTTTTTAAATCGGTTAAAAAAGCTGAAGGGGAAATTAGCAGAGTGCAATTAGCAATTATCAGAGTTCGAGAAACTGGTTTAATCATTGTTTATTTTGAACACATAGCACGTAAGACAAAGACACAGACATAAAGAACGCTTCACAAGCACAGTTCAAACTACAACACTAACTACCTTATACGGCTCTCCATGAAAAGAATCATGGGATGCATGTGACGTCACGCAGTGACGTATTGTATCATGACATCATCACAATAGCTTGTGATTGGGTAGAAGATTGAATGAGGAGACTGAAGGAAAGTTAACTGCGTATAATTTCCAACAATCCCCCTTTCGCTGTTAACTTTCCACAAATAAAAATACAAAACAATAATAAAAATCAAACATTAATGACATTAACACCAATTAATTTACAGCAATTGTCATGCTTTTGGAATGTTAAAGTCTTAGTTAGAATGTCTGCAGCCATTTTATCAGTTGGAATGTAATTTATCTGTATTTCACCACGTTCATAAACTTCACGGATATAATGACATCTAATGTCAATGTGTTTAGTGCGTGAATGAAAGATAGGATTTTGAACAAGTTTCTGAGCTGCTTGGCTGTCAGAAAATACAACAGTTGGAGTTTCATCTACTGATTCATACAACTCATTTAGAAAACGGCGTAAATAAACAATTTCTTTAGCACATTCAGACAGTGCAATATATTCCGCCTCGGTGCTGGAAAGAGCAACACAGTGCTGCTTTTTACTTTCCCATGAGATGGCTCCGTCAGCAAATTTTAACATACAACCACTGTACGATTTTCTATCTGTAATATCTGATGCCCAGTCAGCATCTGCATAACCAACTAAAGGCTTTTTTGTAGGACGGAAAGTTAAACCACGGTTTTTAGTGCCTTTCAGATATTTTAATACCCTTTTAGCAGCTGTCCAGTGAGGCATACCTGGATTTTCGTTAAATTGACTTAAATAGCTAACAGTATGACAAATATCAGGTCGAGTACAAATAGCTAAGTACATGAGAGATCCAATTAAAGACCGATAAGGGTACAATGACATTTCAGCCTTTTCGGCTTCTGTTTTAGGACACATTTCTTTAGTTAATTTGACACTAGGGTCCAAAGGTGTTTTCACTGTCTTAGCATCCTGCATGTTAAATTTCTCTAGAACATTTTCAATGTATTTACTCTGAGACATGGTAATTTGACCATTTTTGACATTTTGTGAAAACTCTATTCCTAAACAAAAACTTAATTTTCCTAGGTCTTTAATTGCAAACTCATTTGACAAAAAATTCTTAAATTCAAGATATAAATTTACATTAGTAGTACAGCAGATTAAATCATCAACATAAATAATTACAATTAACTCACCTTTAGAGTTCTTTAATTTATAGACACACTTATCTGAAAAAAGTGGATTTAAACCAAAAGATTTTAGTTTTTCATCTAACTTACAGAACCACTGCCTACCAGCCTGTTTTAGGCCATAAAGAGATCTTTGCAGTTTATACACATAATCGGGATGTTTCTGGTCGATGAAATGATCAGCCTGTTCCATAAAAATTTCTTCATCAAGATCACCATTGACATAAGCCATGATAAAGTCTAGTTGAAATATTTCGAGATTGTTTTCTGCACAGTAAGCCATTACAGTTCTGATAGAACCAGGTCTGGCGACAGGAGCAAATGTTTCTTGATAGTCGACGTCAGGTATTTGCGCGAATCCTTTTGCCACAAGACGAGCTTTTCGTAAAGCAATGGAACCGTCTGCGTTGTATTTTGTACGCAGTACCCACTTTGATCCGATGATATTTTTATCTTTAGGTCGTTTTACTAGCTTCCAGGCTTGATTCTTTAAGAGAGCATTGTACTCTGTCTGCATGGCTTCAAGCCATTCTTCAGAATTCGGTCCATTTAAAGCTTTATTCAAGGATGGAGTGTCGTCTTCTAAAGCGATTTGAGCTTCCTCAATATTTTCCTTGATATTATACTGCTTTCTCGGCCTGCCCGGTTTCCCTGTAAAAATTTTGGTTGGCCTGCTGCTCTTGGAGCGTCAACATTGATTGTGTAATCACCGTTGATATCAGAATCCTTTGATTCTTTTGGCGAGCTTCCAATTCCAATGTAGGGGTAATCCGTTATCTGATTATTCGCAGGTGGGTGTGTTTCTTCCTGCGTCTCTGATTGGATGGTTCCTTTTGATTCGCTTTCCATGATGTCAGAGCTAAGAATTTTATCCTTTTGCGGTAGGTGTACTTTTTCTTTCGGTATGATTTCAGGAAAAAATAATTCTTCGTAGTTGCTCGTGTTTTCAAATTCGTTTATGAATTTTACGTCTCTGCTAGTAATCACTTTATTCGACTGAGAATCAAACAGTCGGTAAACTCTGTTTTCGTCTGAATAGCCTATGAAAATACATTCGGTTGATCTAGCATCAAATTTGCCCTTTTGAGGTTGCTTATTTAAAACAAATGCTTTTTGGCCGAACGTTTGAAAATGTTTCACAGTTGGCTTTTTGCCAAATAATTTTTGGAATGGGGTTTGGTTTTCATCTTGTAATCCACGGGTAGGACAGCGATTTCTTATGTACACAGCACAATTTATTGCTTCTGCCCAGAATTTCATTGGGAGTCCAGATTGAAGGAGTAGGCATCTGGCCATACTGACCAAAGTTCGGTTTTCACGTTCTGCGATACCGTTCATTTGTGGGGTATACGCACATGTGCGTTCTCTTTTAATTCCATTTTTGACTAAATAATGGTCGAAATTTGGTCCAACATACTCAAGCCCTTGGTCAGTTCGGAGTGTCTTTATTTTGCAGTTCAGCTTGTTTTCAATGTAAGCTTTGAATTCAAGAAATGCAGACTTTACTTCGTCTTTTGATCTAAGGAAATAGACATGTACAAATCGGGAACAGTCATCAATAAAAGTTGCAAAATAAAATGATTTTCTTATTGACTCAACACGCATAGGTCCACATAAGTCAGAATGTATTACACTTAATAATTGTGAACTTCGGTTTTTTGGCTCTTTTGAAAATGGAGTAGCAGTTTGCTTACCTTGGATACAAACTTTACAGTCCGTCAAAGTGTCATTTGGTTTAAAGTTCATCCCATACACCATGTTCTGCGCTTGCAATTTCTTCAGATCTTTTTCATTCAGGTGACCGAATTTTTGGTGCCATTGTTCAATTTCTTTCACAATTGACACGGATTCCACTATTGCAGTGACGTAATAAAGACCTTTTTCGCGTTTAGCGACGAGCACAGTTTCGTTTTTAGAATTAATCACACTAGCATGGTTTTGCTGGAATTTCACAGTAAAGTTGTTAGCAGTAACCTTGGAAATTGAAATCAAATTATTCTTTAATTCAGGAATATATAACACATTTTGAAGAGTAATTCCTTTTGTTTGATTTCCGACAAGAACATCGAATGTCACAGTTCCTTTGGCGATAGCTTTTACCGTTTTGTCTACGGCTAATTTTACGTATGTATCGTCGATAGGATTTATTTCTGTAAACAAATGTTCGTTGAAACACATATGGCTTGTTGCACCGCTATCAAGGCAGAAAATATTTCTTTGCGAGTCAACACAGCTTAATACAGTATTAAAGATTACCTTTTGTTTTGTTTCGTTGGTTTCCGCTATCATTGCACTGTTGTTTTTGAATGATTTATTATTATTCAGCATCAGATTTTTATTTTCTTGCTTCTTACGGCATATGCTTGCTTTGTGTCCGAAGAGTCCACAGTAGTTACATTTTAACTTGAATTTGTGATTGCTGTTTTTGTTTCTTTTTCCGTCGGCGTCTGGTTGGCGACTTTCGGTTTGCTTGTAACGTTCGTATTTCTTTTTCTCGGTGTAGAGAGCTCGTTGTGAATCATGGAAGATCGGAATTTTATTTTTTCTTGCGTTTGCCTCTTCAATTAGCTTGATTTTCAGCGTTTCGGGAGAGGGTAACTCATCTCTGGATTCGATGGCGATTCGGAAATTTTCGTACGACTCGGGAATGCTGTATAACAGTAGAATCGTGAGTAAATCATTGGCGATTTCGATTTCCATTTCCTTTAATTTGTCCACAAGCATGAAGAATTCGTTGATATGCTCGATCATATTTTTGGAGTCAGTCATTTTTGTGAATAACAGTTGTTTCAGGAGCGTTGCTTTTCGCGCTGGTCCTTTTGACTCGTAAATGTTTTGCAATTTAGTCCAGAGTTCATGTGAAGTTTTGCAGTTTTTGATTTGGCTTAATTCCGAAAGATGAATTGATAGGATTATATCAGCTTTCGCTTTTTGATCGTCGGATATCCATTTCGCAACGGCTGTTGCATTATCCGCATCCCCAGTGACTTCTGGTTTTGGTTCAGCTCCGGTGACAAAGTTCCAATGATCGTTTTTCACCAAAATAGCTTCTATTTGTAGTTTCCAGCTGTCGTAATTGTCTTTTGAAAGTCTTTCTATAGCGGTGTTACTTGCTATGATCATTCGTTGATGAATGCAGACTCAGCGTAAATTCAGCTGTTTCGCTTTTTGCTTGTCTTAGCAACTTCGTAATTTAATCGAAGTGCGCAGTTTCGTTTCTCGCTCAACTCTGCATAAAGTTAACAGGCGCAGTTAAAGATTGCCTGGGCCCATAACCATTGAAGGGGAAATTAGCAGAGTGCAATTAGCAATTATCAGAGTTCGAGAAACTGGTTTAATCATTGTTTATTTTGAACACATAGCACGTAAGACAAAGACACAGACATAAAGAACGTTTCACAAGCACAGTTCAAACTACATCACTAACTCTCCATGAAAGGAATCATGGGATGCATGTGACGTCACGCAGTGACGTATTGTATCATGACATCATCACAATAGCTTGTGATTGGTTAGAAGATTGAATGAGGAGACTGAAGGAAAGTTAACTGCGTATAATTTCCAACAATCCCCCTTTCGCTGTTAACTTTCCACAAATAAAAATACAAAACAATAATAAAAATCAAACATTAATGACATTAACACCAATTAATTTACAGCAATTGTCATGCTTTTGGAATGTTAAAGTCTTAGTTAGAATGTCTGCAGCCATTTTATCAGTTGGAATGTAATTTATCTGTATTTCACCACGTTCATAAACTTCACGGATATAATGACATCTAATGTCAATGTGTTTAGTGCGTGAATGAAAGATAGGATTTTGAACAAGTTTCTGAGCTGCTTGGCTGTCAGAAAATACAACAGTTGGAGTTTCATCTACTGATTCATACAACTCATTTAGAAAACGGCGTAAATAAACAATTTCTTTAGCACATTCAGACAGTGCAATATATTCCGCCTCGGTGCTGGAAAGAGCAACACAGTGCTGCTTTTTACTTTCCCATGAGATGGCTCCGTCAGCAAATTTTAACATACAACCACTGTACGATTTTCTATCTGTAATATCTGATGCCCAGTCAGCATCTGCATAACCAACTAAAGGCTTTTTTGTAGGACGGAAAGTTAAACCACGGTTTTTAGTGCCTTTCAGATATTTTAATACCCTTTTAGCAGCTGTCCAGTGAGGCATACCTGGATTTTCGTTAAATTGACTTAAATAGCTAACAGTATGACAAATATCAGGTCGAGTACAAATAGCTAAGTACATGAGAGATCCAATTAAAGACCGATAAGGGTACAATGACATTTCAGCCTTTTCGGCTTCTGTTTTAGGACACATTTCTTTAGTTAATTTGACACTAGGGTCCAAAGGTGTTTTCACTGTCTTAGCATCCTGCATGTTAAATTTCTCTAGAACATTTTCAATGTATTTACTCTGAGACATGGTAATTTGACCATTTTTGACATTTTGTGAAAACTCTATTCCTAAACAAAAACTTAATTTTCCTAGGTCTTTAATTGCAAACTCATTTGACAAAAAATTCTTAAATTCAAGATATAAATTTACATTAGTAGTACAGCAGATTAAATCATCAACATAAATAATTACAATTAACTCACCTTTAGAGTTCTTTAATTTATAGACACACTTATCTGAAAAAAGTGGATTTAAACCAAAAGATTTTAGTTTTTCATCTAACTTACAGAACCACTGCCTACCAGCCTGTTTTAGGCCATAAAGAGATCTTTGCAGTTTATACACATAATCGGGATGTTTCTGGTCGATGAAATGATCAGCCTGTTCCATAAAAATTTCTTCATCAAGATCACCATTGACATAAGCCATGATAAAGTCTAGTTGAAATATTTCGAGATTGTTTTCTGCACAGTAAGCCATTACAGTTCTGATAGAACCAGGTCTGGCGACAGGAGCAAATGTTTCTTGATAGTCGACGTCAGGTATTTGCGCGAATCCTTTTGCCACAAGACGAGCTTTTCGTAAAGCAATGGAACCGTCTGCGTTGTATTTTGTACGCAGTACCCACTTTGATCCGATGATATTTTTATCTTTAGGTCGTTTTACTAGCTTCCAGGCTTGATTCTTTAAGAGAGCATTGTACTCTGTCTGCATGGCTTCAAGCCATTCTTCAGAATTCGGTCCATTTAAAGCTTTATTCAAGGATGGAGTGTCGTCTTCTAAAGCGATTTGAGCTTCCTCAATATTTTCCTTGATATTATACTGCTTTCTCGGCCTGCCCGGTTTCCCTGTAAAAATTTTGGTTGGCCTGCTGCTCTTGGAGCGTCAACATTGATTGTGTAATCACCGTTGATATCAGAATCCTTTGATTCTTTTGGCGAGCTTCCAATTCCAATGTAGGGGTAATCCGTTATCTGATTATTCGCAGGTGGGTGTGTTTCTTCCTGCGTCTCTGATTGGATGGTTCCTTTTGATTCGCTTTCCATGATGTCAGAGCTAAGAATTTTATCCTTTTGCGGTAGGTGTACTTTTTCTTTCGGTATGATTTCAGGAAAAAATAATTCTTCGTAGTTGCTCGTGTTTTCAAATTCGTTTATGAATTTTACGTCTCTGCTAGTAATCACTTTATTCGACTGAGAATCAAACAGTCGGTAAACTCTGTTTTCGTCTGAATAGCCTATGAAAATACATTCGGTTGATCTAGCATCAAATTTGCCCTTTTGAGGTTGCTTATTTAAAACAAATGCTTTTTGGCCGAACGTTTGAAAATGTTTCACAGTTGGCTTTTTGCCAAATAATTTTTGGAATGGGGTTTGGTTTTCATCTTGTAATCCACGGGTAGGACAGCGATTTCTTATGTACACAGCACAATTTATTGCTTCTGCCCAGAATTTCATTGGGAGTCCAGATTGAAGGAGTAGGCATCTGGCCATACTGACCAAAGTTCGGTTTTCACGTTCTGCGATACCGTTCATTTGTGGGGTATACGCACATGTGCGTTCTCTTTTAATTCCATTTTTGACTAAATAATGGTCGAAATTTGGTCCAACATACTCAAGCCCTTGGTCAGTTCGGAGTGTCTTTATTTTGCAGTTCAGCTTGTTTTCAATGTAAGCTTTGAATTCAAGAAATGCAGACTTTACTTCGTCTTTTGATCTAAGGAAATAGACATGTACAAATCGGGAACAGTCATCAATAAAAGTTGCAAAATAAAATGATTTTCTTATTGACTCAACACGCATAGGTCCACATAAGTCAGAATGTATTACACTTAATAATTGTGAACTTCGGTTTTTTGGCTCTTTTGAAAATGGAGTAGCAGTTTGCTTACCTTGGATACAAACTTTACAGTCCGTCAAAGTGTCATTTGGTTTAAAGTTCATCCCATACACCATGTTCTGCGCTTGCAATTTCTTCAGATCTTTTTCATTCAGGTGACCGAATTTTTGGTGCCATTGTTCAATTTCTTTCACAATTGACACGGATTCCACTATTGCAGTGACGTAATAAAGACCTTTTTCGCGTTTAGCGACGAGCACAGTTTCGTTTTTAGAATTAATCACACTAGCATGGTTTTGCTGGAATTTCACAGTAAAGTTGTTAGCAGTAACCTTGGAAATTGAAATCAAATTATTCTTTAATTCAGGAATATATAACACATTTTGAAGAGTAATTCCTTTTGTTTGATTTCCGACAAGAACATCGAATGTCACAGTTCCTTTGGCGATAGCTTTTACCGTTTTGTCTACGGCTAATTTTACGTATGTATCGTCGATAGGATTTATTTCTGTAAACAAATGTTCGTTGAAACACATATGGCTTGTTGCACCGCTATCAAGGCAGAAAATATTTCTTTGCGAGTCAACACAGCTTAATACAGTATTAAAGATTACCTTTTGTTTTGTTTCGTTGGTTTCCGCTATCATTGCACTGTTGTTTTTGAATGATTTATTATTATTCAGCATCAGATTTTTATTTTCTTGCTTCTTACGGCATATGCTTGCTTTGTGTCCGAAGAGTCCACAGTAGTTACATTTTAACTTGAATTTGTGATTGCTGTTTTTGTTTCTTTTTCCGTCGGCGTCTGGTTGGCGACTTTCGGTTTGCTTGTAACGTTCGTATTTCTTTTTCTCGGTGTAGAGAGCTCGTTGTGAATCATGGAAGATCGGAATTTTATTTTTTCTTGCGTTTGCCTCTTCAATTAGCTTGATTTTCAGCGTTTCGGGAGAGGGTAACTCATCTCTGGATTCGATGGCGATTCGGAAATTTTCGTACGACTCGGGAATGCTGTATAACAGTAGAATCGTGAGTAAATCATTGGCGATTTCGATTTCCATTTCCTTTAATTTGTCCACAAGCATGAAGAATTCGTTGATATGCTCGATCATATTTTTGGAGTCAGTCATTTTTGTGAATAACAGTTGTTTCAGGAGCGTTGCTTTTCGCGCTGGTCCTTTTGACTCGTAAATGTTTTGCAATTTAGTCCAGAGTTCATGTGAAGTTTTGCAGTTTTTGATTTGGCTTAATTCCGAAAGATGAATTGATAGGATTATATCAGCTTTCGCTTTTTGATCGTCGGATATCCATTTCGCAACGGCTGTTGCATTATCCGCATCCCCAGTGACTTCTGGTTTTGGTTCAGCTCCGGTGACAAAGTTCCAATGATCGTTTTTCACCAAAATAGCTTCTATTTGTAGTTTCCAGCTGTCGTAATTGTCTTTTGAAAGTCTTTCTATAGCGGTGTTACTTGCTATGATCATTCGTTGATGAATGCAGACTCAGCGTAAATTCAGCTGTTTCGCTTTTTGCTTGTCTTAGCAACTTCGTAATTTAATCGAAGTGCGCAGTTTCGTTTCTCGCTCAACTCTGCATAAAGTTAACAGGCGCAGTTAAAGATTGCCTGGGCCCATAACCATTGAAGGGGAAATTAGCAGAGTGCAATTAGCAATTATCAGAGTTCGAGAAACTGGTTTAATCATTGTTTATTTTGAACACATAGCACGTAAGACAAAGACACAGACATAAAGAACGCTTCACAAGCACAGTTCAAACTACAACACTAACTGCCTTATACGGCTCTCCATGAAAAGAATCATGGGATGCATGTGACGTCACGCAGTGACGTATTGTATCATGACATCATCACAATAGCTTGTGATTGGGTAGAAGATTGAATGAGGAGACTGAAGGAAAGTTAACTGCGTATAATTTCCAACAAAAGCTCTTAAAGCATTTAAATTCAAGATGAAACTATTGGAATTAGCTAAATCGTTGGTTAAAATTTAAACTTCAGTGATTATCTAAATCGCATGGTTAAAAATTTAACAGCCAAACATACCTTGGAAGTCGCGAAAAAGCGGTATTCAATTATGGCAACCTTTCCACAAAATTAGGCTCTTATTTTAAGTAAACATTGAGCTCTACTACATTAGGAACATTAAATTTAATATTTTCAAAGTATTCTTAAGGCATACCATTAAAAAACTCCAACATTAATTAATAACTTCAAACTAAGTGTTGAAATTTTGAATATTCCCATTGATTTAACATTATCACCGGAAGTTGATGGGCCCGGCGGAAAACCGCAAATAAGGAAAACAGAAAACTCGTCCATTGTTTTGAGCGTCTCACGTTCTTACGATTTTTCCTTTGGCTTCCAGATTTTTAATAAAAAATTATTTGTACATTTTAGTACACTAATAAAAACGTTCTTTTTTTTTTAAAAAATATTTTTCTTTGTTAAGTTACTTAATTTATTTAAGTTTTTATTTTTATCTTAGTACAAAAACCACCGCCGTGAACTGCGTGAACGACTTCATCTCAAGATGCATGCCGCGATCTCAAAAGGAAGTTTTTAAAGCAACCACGGGTGGAAAGCTGAAACTAGTGGAAGAACTGTGCACGGCTGGAACTGACATCAACAAAGGTATGCAACTTCTGCACTGATCTCTTGAAAAAGATATTGTGATTGCTGTAATTCTTTCAACTAATTGACTAGGTCAGAAGTCCCCAACCTGTATTAACCTCTGGAGATAAGCGGCTGACCAGTTAGGAATACGGGAAAGTAATATCGGTAATAGCGGGATACGGGAAAATAATTTCGGTTATGGCGGGACCAGTTAGGGATACGGTAAATTAATTTCGATACTGGTGGATAATGCAAAGCATAAGGGATTAAAATGAAAGAAATGAAAACCAGCGGGAGTGAACTTCCCGAAACTTTCTCGCATACGACCAGTAATGTGGGGTGGGTCAACACCCAGTTGGTAGGTAAATATTTTTGGGGTATTTACCCAAGGCCTGGTTATTTTGAAAAAAAAATTATGAATGGTGATTTACAATGAAACATAAAATTTATGAATTCCGAAAAACTTAATATTTTGCAAAATAAATTGCGTATGTTCGCAATTTTTACGCGCGCTGAGGTACCACAACTTTATTTAACGTTTTTGAGTACAAAATCTTACTATAGATATGGCATAACATTTCACTACACCTCTGGTTAATCATAGGAGTACACCTGGAGAATGTCAAAACGTTTCGTTTTGGGGATTGCCATAATTTCCGAAGCGCGTGTTTGCGGCTCGCTTCAATTTCCGCCAAGGTCAAACGCCAACCACACTCACTTAAATAAAATAAGCGAAAGGCTTGCCAACACACAGTCGTAATGTGCATTTTGAACTAAAAATGCAATTTGAACATCTGTTTTTCAACCGATTGAGATGAAAATTGGGCACAGATCTATAATTAATGTTAGCATCCGCGATATCAAGTTTTATTTATCTAAGCCAAAGGGCTTACGAGATACAAGTATGCGATTATACAGACCGACAGACAGACAGCCCTTTGACGGATTTGGCCCACAATTTTATACGGACCTACATTCATGACGATAAAACTGTTTACCACATTTTATCCATCTAGCTATTCAAGTTTTTGAGTTATATTGTTCACATGACCGTGGACATACAGACTTCCCTTTGACGGAATTTGTCCAAAATTTGATAAAAACCTACAAATTATGTTTAAAGAGCACATATAAAATTTCATCCCCGTAGCTCTAATAGTTTTCGAGTTATCGTGTTCACAGACACACAGACAGAAAATTGTGTTTTTCGGACTCAGGGAGGTCTAAAACGTGGAGATTCGTCAAAATCTCGGGTTCGAATTTTTTGGCGATTACAATACTTTCTCTTTGTATACTTCGTATACGAGAAAGTAAAAAAGGCTTCGGAATTTTGTTTCACCAAAGTCATGTAAAAAGTGAAAGACCGCAAACCTTCTGAGTAGCAGTGAAAAAAGAGCAGCATGAAATCGATGGTAAACAATAAAATAGTTAATACCTTCTAAGATCACAGAACTTGCCGAAAGAATTTACTCTTCTTATGTGTATATTTAATAACAAATATCGTAGTAAGCTTGACCCAGCTCCAAGCATGAAATTGAATATCTGACTTCATTTAGACCCAATTTTATTTTACTCAGCTCCACGGAACAAGCTCAAGGATTGCATAGAAATGCTCTTCCGTTTGAATAGATAATTATAACAATGGGTATTTGTTAGCTTTCAGAAGTCATTACGAAATTACTTCAATGCTGTTTTCATTTGTGGAAGGAGAAAATATGTGTCTGTGTATTGGCGCTCTACAAGGCAGACCGCTAAACCTAGAACTACGAAATTTGGCGCAAACATACTTCGGAGGGTGGGAATGTGCTCCTTCTGAGTCCTTTTTTGAAATTTTAATTAGAATTTTAATTAATTAAAAATAAAGCGAATTTGGAATTTTTTCCTTAATAATTTCCGAAAATATTACAACAAAAAAATTATTTTTACGCCATCTCAAAGTGAAAAAATTACCTTCTTAATCATGTCAATTAAGATGCATACAATATTTTCTCTAATTTGAATAAATTTTTAAAAATATTTTTTGGCATAATTTACAACAATATTTTTCACTGTTGCAACGCAATTCAAACCGTTTTGATTGTTTAAACAAATATTTGGTTACGTATTTCTCTTTCATTGTTGAAAGTTGAGGTAATAAGAATACATTTTGATATCATATTTTATTTTATCAAATTTTTTTGGAATCTGCAAACCAAGCTCTGAGATATTACGTATGTTCAGAAATATACCCATTAAGCTGAATGATTAGGTTTGCTATATTTTCAATCTTTTTTCAGCATGTTTTAATCCAGCTGATATACCTCTGGTCATAAAATGTATTGCGTAATTTTAATTTTCAAATCTAATGCATATTTTGCAAGAGGAATAAGAAAGTGAAGATGACGCCTACAACAAGCATTTAGATGTTACATGACATAGTTATTTGACTCGATTAGGGACATTTATATAGACAGTAAACAGAACAGGTGCAAGGCCACTAGAAGAACATGGGTTAAATATCTACCACAATCTGAAGTTTAAAATTATGTCGTTAAAGGAACCATGAATATAAAATGATGCAAAATTCAATTGAAATCATATTCCCACATTCTTCTTGGATAACTCTTATTATAAAAACCATATCATAGCAAAAACACGCAGATTAATTTTTAGAAATTGAAACAAATTAATAACAATATTTTTCAGCTTCCTTAAGTGCTAAATCAAACCTTACACTCAAACATGTATAATTATGCATCTTATTATCTTTCGGAGTGCAAAGGGTTAATAAAAACTTCTTTGTGCGGAGGGATGGTTACGGGGAGGAATATGACAAAAGGTAAACCAGCGGGAGTGTTCTCCCCTCAACTTTCTCGTATAATTCCCCAAAAAGGTGCCGTTTACCCTCCCCCCGCGTGGCTAAAAATATTCGAACCTACTCTTATCCAGAATCCAATGACTATCAGAAGGTTTTTCATTATAGTGATTGAAAAATATGTAGGTAAAGGATCAAATTCAAAGAGATCCGTACCGATTTTCCGCTCTTGCCGGCTCAAGGACAAACTAACTTGTTTCCAGTACGCATGCGCGTGGAGATACGGATTCTTTTCAAAAGTAAATCATACACACCGACAGACTGTCAACCCTTTGACGGATTTGGCCCAAAATTTTATATGGACTTACATTCATGACGATAAAACCGTGTACCAAATTTTATCCATCTAGCTGTTCAAGTTTCTGAGTTATAGTGTTCGCATGACCGCAGACGTGCAAACAGACGGACTTCCCGTTGACGGATTTTGTCCAAAATTTGATAGAAACCTACAAATTATGTGTCAAGTTCACATACCAAATTTCATCCCCGTAGCTCTAATAGTTTTCGAGTTATCGTGTTCACAGACAGACATAATTCCAAAATTGTGTTTTTCGGACGCAGGGAGGTCTAAAACGTGGAGATTCGTCAAAATCTCGAGTTCGAATTTTTTGACGATTACAATACTTTCTCTTTGTATACTTCGGATACGAGAAAGTAAAAATAGTAGCCAAAAATAGGTAGAGGTAGAAAAGGAAAAAAACTTTGAGAACCGCTGGAATAGGACAACTACATATGCAGCGTCATATTGCAGTTGGTGGCAAAAAATAAAACTTTTTTTGCTTATATCAAAATCCCATGATAGAATTAGTGCTTAGGACAAATTTGACAAATTGCACAAATTTTTAGAATCCAACTCCAAGTACCTTGTATTGTTTTATGACCACCCTGTATTTTATAAATGTCAGTCCAGGACATTTTCGTGGATAACACATCTAGGTACTTATACCGTGTGATAAAAAATAATTGTAACTTTCTTATATGGAAATGTGCAAAAAAGTGGTGGGGAGATATTAAGAAATAAAAAATAAGAGGGAACTTGTTAAAATGCTAATTAATGCTATATATATATATATATATATATATATATATATATATATATATATAT
>BGPR01020827.1:0-27353 GCA_013235015.1 Araneus ventricosus | reverse complement strand
ATTTTTAATTAATTAAATTTCTAAATAAAATTTCAAAAAAGAGCTCCTAGGTGCACATTCCCGCCCTCCAATGTATGTTTATGCCAAATTCTTCAGCTCTAGGTCCAGTGGTCTCTCCTGTAGAGCGCCGACGCACACACTCATTCTCCTTTATTATTATTAGAGATTTATATTTACTTTCATTTTATTTTCCTTTTTGTTATTCTATTGCACATTTTTTTTTTACTTTCACAAGTTTTTCTTTCGGCTTGTTTCGTCTAAATTCTCTTTCTGATGAAGCCGGTTAGGTTGATGACTCTTTGGCCTTTGGTGGGTTAGAGTAGTTCTTTAATTTACTTTTTTTCTGTTTGGCACTCTGAGGGCCTTGGTATGAAAGAACCAGCTGCTAGTTCTCGGTTTTTGTCCTTTTGGCTGTCTGATTTGCTATGGGACCCTCTTGCTAGATGGATTGCTTCTTAGCAGTACATCTGCTGCCCGTGTGGTTTCGACTTGGGCGGAGTTTAAATCTTGTCTTTCGTACACTAAATCAAGAGTATGTCTCATGCCGCATCCGTACATAAATAATACTACTTTCTGATCCCAATTATTAGGTGATGATTCTAAATACTTTTCTGTGTTGAACAAATTAATTACACTCATATTCAAATGGTTATGGCCTGTAATAACTGAGAATAACTATTTGTTCTTAAAAAATTAAACAGTGAAATTTATTTTACTTACTTTGTTTCTCTAAAGTATGAAAATAGATAAGGGATTTTCGTTAAAGAGCTCAAACTATGGCTGAAAAGTTGAAACTTTGGTTCACTATATTAAAATTCTTTGCATTTGCAGATCGTTACAAGCATTTGAAAATGCGATTGCTGCATGAGAGTTCAGGACCATTTTAGAAGTTATATCTCCGGTTCATTATACTGAGGTATGATTGTATATTGATTCCAAATAATTAATGATTATAATATTTTTTAAAGTTTCTAACCAACATATGTCATTATTTAACGTCAAGTAAGGCATCAAAGATTGACTTTCCATATATGGGCTTTATCTATTACTTCAATAATTTATATTTATTTTTATCGCTATCACTAATGCATTTTGCACGTTCATGTAATTATTAGGTCCAACACACATTCGCTTAAATCCGTCATTCTTTTCTTTAATTTAATAGATTTGAAATTGGCTAAACGAGCATGAAAATTAATTATCTGATTATATGTTCTCGATGCTGTTCATCATAAACTTTCCTAATGGAAAGGGCACATACCAATCAAATCTCGGGAAGATAACGAGAAAATTCTAATTAAGTCTGAGAATTATTAAACGAAGACTGTCATTTTCTTTTTGAGTGTTTTAATTAAGACTAATAGGGTTGAGTTACGCACCAGCTAATAATTTATGGGTTATATCTGTCATATATCTAAGTAAATACATTTTTTCATGAGAGGAAAAATAAAAATATTTATAGCTGTGAATGAAACATGAGGAGCTAGAAGAATTAATCCGTGTTCATCTGTCACTGTGTGTGACATTAATTTAATTATTATTAATTACGTAAAAATATTCCAGATTCCACAGAATAAAGTGTGGAATGTCCTGAATGTGATATGTTTCTGCTGTATACAGAAATATCATATGAAAGGAAAAGAATTTCATGAAACATTGTAACATTTTGTTTACAATTAATTATATTAAATTATTTCTTTTGAGATACGACGAAATATATTAAATAACATAAAATGTTTCTCGGCTATTGGAAAATATTTATTTCTAAATAAATGAACAAAGTTTTGATGAATAATGCTGATAATTTGAAGCATTTCTTAATCTGATAAAAGTTCAGTTAATTTCTTTGTAGTTTTATCTTAAGTATTTATTAATTTGCACAGGAACATGTAAATGCAATGAGATATTTTAATTTAAATGAATTTTTAAATATGACAAATGCATAAAACAAAATTTCTGCAAAAGTCTTTTCATTTTAAATTTTCTCTCAATAGAATCGCAGGATTTCACGCTTAAAAGAGGAAAAAGTTTAAAATCCGTTGGAATTTAATAAAAATTCAGTTGGCAAAAATAAAAGTTAGTAAAATGGCAGCGCTAATCTTTGTATTATATTATTTATAACAGTATTGAGATACTGAATAATAACAATGGATCTTGCATAATAGAATATAGGATTAATTACTTATAACTCTCTTATAACCAGAAGTCCAGCTATCCTATCGCCTTACTAAGCATCCTGGGGGAACTGAATCATAATTTTCACTAAGTTAATCGGAAACTGAGGATGGAATCCTAAAAGCCATGAATGGTCACGGACAATCCTTCCCACAGGCCTGTGGAAGGCCTTAGACCCTCTTGGGTAGGCTGGGCCGAGGCGGGTTGTAAATAAGTAAATGAAACCCTCCCACAGGAGATAAGTCGCGTCATCGGAGTGGAGATAACTCAACCCCACACCAACATTGTACTCACTAGGGAAGCGAGAACTCGCTTACTTATCCTGAAGCTTCTCATCCCTATATTTGAGGTGCTCTCCAGTGGGATTAACTCTCTTATAAGCAATAAAATAAGAGCTAGTTTTAGCAATAAAATAAAAGGATGAATGTGATGTCATAGATTCTATACTTATATGTGTTTTTCGTACTAACTACAGGGTATAACACAAAAGACTCCCTCATTTAAAAATTAAATTATTCGACAACGGAGTGAATGAAACCAGTGGTATCCTTATTTTGAAAGTTGTAAAAATATGATACAGAAGTTTCAAAATTCGGTTCAAATATTGCCTACAGGTGGCGCTGTATGCTGCAATCCTAGGATAAATCTTTAAAAGAGTCCTCTATAGCAAGTAATGACCAGTTTTCGGACAGTTCGGCTGTTGAACCGGAAAAGAGAGTTGTGGTTTAGGAACAATTTGGTCGCCACACTACATATATTAGAAGATCGACCAAACACATCATGGCTTGTGAACGATGTAACTCGACTATACCGTACTCGAGTGGATGAGTGTTTTTTTGTTTTTATTGGGGAATACATCAAGAATAGAGTCATTATTTTGAACTATTTTGCATTTACTGAAAAAGGCATGGAGTGGCCTCCGAACCCACCCTTGAATCTACTTCTTGTGGGGTACATTGAAGTGTACTGTTTCCTGGAACAATACTGCAGCACTGGATAAGCTTGAAGAGTTTATCTATGAATCATGTACGCCAAATTCTGTTTACACAACACAGAGGGGTTTCAAAATTTAATTCTTCGTGTGCACATATCTGTGCTGCGAAAATGCACATTTTGAATCGATTGTGATGCGACTGCCACAGCTTCTTAGAGAGGACAGTTTATGGCTTCTTTCTCGAACCACGGCAACATCGTACAGCGGCACTTTTTGGTGACCTTTGTAACTTTTTCAACTTCTGTATCAGATTTTCACTTCTTTCAAAATAAATATACTACTGATTTCATTCTTCTATGTATCTCCGTTGCAGAGTTATTTAATTTTAAAATGAGGGGGTTTTGTGCGACACCCTGCAGTATGTTATTGTTTTAATTTTTCCCATGCTATCGCAAAATATCATCAATCTAGCGAAATTCTATTGAATTGTTGAAAAATATAATTTTCAGTAAGTGTTTCTTGAATTCAAAAATGAAACACAGCAAACTATCAGAGTCATTGAGAGCTAAAATAAAACTCATATTGATCCGTTTACCAAAATAAAGAATAAACAATTTATTCGAATATATAGCAGATGTGCGGAATTAATTAAGTTTGAAATAATATCTAAAGTTTATTTGTAAAAAAATTAATTCTAGCTTAGAAATCAATAAACAAATAATTTAATATCGAAATTTTGCCACCGAGAGAGATGGAAAGCAATTAAAATAAGTCATTTGAGAATAATTTATGCTGGAAAAAAACGGCACTTCGATTTGAATCGAAATTCTATTCCAGTTCTTTCATTACTCGGTAAAAACATTTTTCGCTAGGAATAAAAAAAACCCCAGAAAATTGGGAAAAAGAAAGAATAGCGAATATCCACACGATACTTCAGGTGAATGGGAAAAAAATCAAGCCAGAAAGAACCTGAGATTTTTTTCATTTTATTGTTCCTTCAAAAGCGTTCGAAAGCTCGCAAATCCTCCCATGAAATAATTTTAAAAAAAAACAGAATCTTGCTAAAGCTTGTGAAAAAAACGGAGAAAAACGGAAATATTGATGAAAGAAATCTATGAATTCAAACCGTGGATGTTCATTTGTGAATTGTTTTTTTCCTTACGGATGTTTAAGAGCTTAAGTACCGAGTAACAAAATAAATTGTATTATTGCTTCCTCCAATATGTTCCTAATTAAATCTCTTATTTTTTTAGGATTTAAAGGCCGCTTTCAAATTGCTGTAATTATTCTTTTAGGATTTGATCAATAGAATTATTATCTGCTTTTTCATTAAAGAAAAAGTACCACAGATTTAAAGAACATTTATGCAAATTTATAAGTGTAGTTTTTTAAATTTTATTGGCATACGGAATTTGAATTCATTGTTCAATATTTAAACAAAATTTGTTGAGTAAGAAGTTTGAATATATGTCTACGAAATTATGAGAATTTTCACAGATTCCAGTTTGAATAGGGGAAGGTCACATGCCTTGTACTTTGGCCTACTGTCGATAAATCAAAACGAGAGAATATAGAAATTTCTTTTCCCCTGCCCAAATAGTTCCTTTTTAAATTCATTTCATTGTTATATTCATTGCAGAGGAATGCGGTGATAATATAATTGTGAATAACAACATCCTTTCTCTATACCTGCATTACTACATCATTAATTCTCTTTAGAATATAATACTTTTTCCTAAAGCTATTTTCTCTGAGTTTTCAGCTCGCTCTAAATAAAGAAATTACAAGTTTCCTAATTGGTCAGTTTATTTTCGTGGATAAAAAGCAATCCAGTACACCTTAACATTTGTTAAATTGGTCCCGTAGGACAATCGTCAAATTCCAAGCTGAGAATCAAAGTGATTTAAAGGCTGGCCGTAAAGAAAATATTTCTATAAGAGTTATTGATAAGTGGAGTGAGTTATAACAAAATGTAGAGTGAAAGTTATGTTCAGCTTTTAAGAAAGAATGAAAATATCTTTATCAAAGCGTTCAAATTAAAGAATTCCATGCAAGCGTGTTTCCTTACATTTAAAAAGAGAAATATTGAAAAATATTTAATGAAACAAAAGCTAGAGATTTGCAAAAAATAATGAATTTAAAAAGAGTAAAATGTTATGGCTTAAAGAAATAGGGTGTTATATGGCAATTTTAAAAAAAAAACATTTCAGTTGGTCTGCCAAATTGTTTATGAGAATAACCTTTTGTTTTGAAAACCAAGTCTATTTTGTTCCTATAAATGAATACTGACATCCGGATATTAGACTATATTCCCTATTGGTAAATAAATCCCACTTTCACATGGGTTTTTATGTTACCCATTGAAAAAGGAATAGCATTATTGCAAATTAATAAAAACTAGACGCTCCCGACGCCCTGCGAGTGGGTTCGCGGCCAGCACCCACTTTGCTCAGCACTGTCCTTGCCATCTCGCTGCTTCGAGGTTCTCAGCCATTACTTTTTTTAGTTTTAAATACTGTATGAAGTCAATGGAACAAACCATAAAACCATAGTAAATTTAATATTCTTTAAAAACAACAGATTCCTTTAAAATTGTAAAATCTTTGAATAAACCTCATCTAGTTGTAATGTTTTGTGTAACTGTTTCACGAATTTCGGAAAGTCTTGAGATCCATAAATACAGAATGAAAAAACGTCCTAACTATGCAGTTTCACATCTACGTATTTTACAATATTTTTGACACGCCATTGTGATAGAACTGTTTTGTTCTATATATTTAAAATAATATGGTTAAACCTTCAGACAGTTCGCCATCCCGAACCAAAAGACCGATTTCGACATTTTTTTTCATTTGAAAAGTTATTACGTCTAGTGTGTCATCAAGGGTCGTCTGCCACCCACCACCCTCCATTTTCGAACAAAATCGAAAAAACACTTGTCCTCTGTACAGTGTACATTGTCTATAGGTAAACCTTGTAGAAATTCCCCAGACCAAACCACCGACGGGTTTCGACATTTTTTTTTCATTTGCAAGTTCTTGACGTCCAAATATGTTATAAACAGCTGCAATGCCCCCCTACCCATTTTCGAACGACATCGAAAAAAAACTCCTCTGTATATTATCTATAGGTAAACCTTGTAGAAATCCCCCAGCCCAAACCACCCGATGGAGTTCGATTATATTTTTTTAATTGAACGGTTATGAAGTCTAGATATGTCATTAAAGGTTTCCTGCCGCCACCATACCCCATTTTCGAATGAATTCGAAAAACATATAGAGAATGTATGGTGGAAAAGTATTTTTTCGATTTCGTTCAAAAATGGTGTGGGGCGCAGTGGTTTGGACTGGGTGATTTCTACAAGGTTTCTCTCCATAGTCATTGTATAGAGCATAAGTGTTTTATCGATTTCGTTCGAAAATGGGAATGGTGTGTGTGTGGGGGGGGGGCAGGTGACCTTTGATGACATATCTAGACTTCAGAACCTTCCAAATAAAAAAATATTGAAATCTGTCGAGAGGTTGAGGCTGGCGGACTCGGTGAATGTTTTTGTACCAAATTATTTTAAGTATATAAATGTTTTTAAAAATTCATTAAAATTAGAGAAAAAATTATTTAGCAATTTAATTGATATCATTAATTTTTTTTAAATTTTTAAATGGTGCAAAAATCATTTTTGAGCTATTATATTTTTGGAAGTTATTAAAGAAAAACATCAAAATTTCGCTGTATTTTTATTAATTTGTATTCTATTTAAAATTACGAAAAAAAATCGCTCCAGATTCCCACTCCTTAAAGTATGTTTCTGCCAAATTTCTTAGCTCTAGGTCTAGCAGTATGTCGTATGGAGCGCCAACACACATACTTTCTCCTTCATTCTTAGTAGAGATTAAAGAAGTAAGTAAAATTAACACTGCTAAATTTTATAACGTAGTTTATCGGAATCAAATATAAAGTACCATACAGAAAATTGATTATGAACAGGAGCAAAACTTTTTCGTATTGCATTTTATGAAGGCCTCTGTTATGCCCAATAACTTTACAAAAGTTGTAAGGTGAAGCAAATTTGTTCCCATTACACTGACAAAAACTTGAACCTACAAGAAAAATGTCAAGCTAAATACATCTAGTAATGAATGAGCACCTAAAGATGTCGAAATTCATTTTACACCAACTTGTATTGAAATACTAAAGAAAACTACTAAATTTCACGTTGTTCACATGTTTCATTCAAAAAATTTAAAGATTCCAAGACTTCTTTTAAACTGAATCTAAAGAGAATAAAAGCATGCAATATGCTCATTTCACATAAAATCTCCAATAAAAAAATGTCATTTGCCTGAAATAAACATTGGAAAATTTTCTTATATTTCCAAAATATCCTTTTATATTTTGGAATGTATTTAAAGCAAAAACATGGCTCAGATTAAACGTGGTTTGTTTGAGAAATAATAGATACGAAAAACGTTTGCGAAAAACACGCAGACAATTTATTTTAAGTAATGGGACCTTCATAAGCTACTGATGATCTCCCATTAAATATGCACCAATAAACGAACCATCTGCATTTTAACTTATAAATGTACGATTGAAAAGGGAAAGGTATTTAGGGTATTTTCCCGAAAATTTTGAATACAGATTTCCTTGTCACAGTACTTACCATAGGAAGTGAATTTTTTAAATGAACTAGCAATTCCTCTCAACGAATCAGAAATTTTTCAGAAAGCAGCTATAAGTATCCTTAATCAATTTTTAGGCACCTCTATGAAACACAAAATTTAAAAATAATTTTATCAAAGATATAAAGTAAAAATTCATTCTTATGCCTTAGGGTGAAAAAATAAATTAAATCAAAGCACTCTCGAGAGTCTAGCAGAGCAAAATCAAAAACTATCCAAATTCGCTTTTAGTCAAGTCTCATAAAATCTATACCTTGACCCATATGTTGCATTATTCATGCCTTAAAATTTTTATTCTTTGAAAAAAAATTCAGAATTTTCATGGTTGAAGATTTCATCCATATGCATGGAACAGCCACGTTATCTGGTTACCGGAACGAATAAGATAAAGATTTCATAAGTGAATCTAAAATTACTAAAGCACTCATGTAAAAGATTTGAAATGCAGAATATGCTGTAAAAATAAAATTCCGATGTCTTTTTTCTTCTTTTACGGATCTTTTCTTGTATACAAGAACTTAACCTTAAACATTAAGCAAAATATATTTGTACCTATAAATTATACAGCGAAATTTCCTGATTGTCTTCCTGAAAATATAAAAATTATGAAAATTTCTTAGTTTTCTGCATTTTTAAAAATGTTGATAAACAATTTTAAGGGATAAACTCGGAGTATATTATCAATATAAAAAGATTTTTCATAAACTTGACGTGCCGAAGTTTATATACTCAAAGATGTAAATCTTATTGCCTTGTTGTTTCTTTCCGATTTCCCCAAAATCTGAAAAAACAACTCTGACTAAATCTAACACAACACATAAGCACATTATAAGTCAGTAAATACAATATTTGAAAATACTTACGATTTTATAGTTTGACGTTACTAGCAAACGGCAGAAAAATAAATGTTTAGTTAAAAATGCATTCAAAGTGCATCTTCATAATTATTGTGCCATTTTGTGTATTTTCAATAATAATGGAAAAAAATAATAATGAAACAACTGAGTATTCAGAAAAAAATACCTAATCCTTTTATCGACTGTGGTTCACAGCTTGAGGACTCTATGCGCAATTGCAACCTATTTTGTCCGTTTCATTGGTATGGACCTCTCATACACCTGGTGAATAACAAATCTTTGAATTTTAAAAGGATTTAATATCATGTAATTTTGAACTTTCCAGGGAAGAGAGGCACAAAATTTTGAGACACATGTCCTGTCCGTTTCAGAGATTACCGGATGAATGGAATTTAGACGAAAAGTTAATTATAAAATGGCATCAAAAAGTGATGGTTTCAACTGATTGAAGAAATTCAGTATAAAACGGGAAACATGAAGACAAGAACAGTTGTCGCTCAAATAAGTTTTTTGCCATTTAATGACAGATTCTCTCAAGACAAAGTTCATCGTCCTTTGGAAAAGTGCCAAAACATTGCACCCATAAGGTGTGTCTTTCATCTCAGCTTAGTAAGGAACATAGAAAAAACCGATTGTTACAGACCAGAAAACACCTGCACTCTAAAAATGAATCCATCTTATATTATCGGACGGAAAAAAAATAATCTTTGTGGCACCGGAGTATGACCTAATTGCTGGTACAATTTGACCCTCAATCTCACTCAATTTTTTTAGCAAACAGTGAGAAGGCTCTTTGATAATTCGATCGGATTTCGATCTGAATGATACAACATAAATTGTTTTAATCGATGGTATATAAAACTCAGAAGAATTTCAAGAAAAAGTCTGTTGGTATATTTCGTCAATTGTAGAATATGTAAGTTATCCTTATTATGTTTTCCAGTCGGACAACGAATGGCTTACATTCTTTATCTAGCAAAAATCTGTACACTTTCATAACATGCAGTGGCTCTTTTGCACTCCTGTGTTGGACGTCAGAGAAAATACATATGAAATCCTTTCACATAGTGTTCATGCATATAAAAGAATATTTTCACATGTTTAATAAATGAAGGAATAGATTAATCAAAGTTGGTTTGATATCCAACTTTGTGTTTACATTAACTAGTAGAAAGCATGTTTGGTAAAGTTTAGGAAGAAATACGGGAAAAAGGATCTAGTTATGTTTTATGTTAATATATATTTTTCTCTTTATATATATCAATATGAAAAATAAAGATTGAATATTAAGAATTTGATGGTAAAAATATTTAAAAATTTTATGAGACGAATCTTAAGCAAGAAAATAAGAAATATTCGATATATGTATTTAAAATAATGGGAATCAATTCATTTACAGAGAGGAGTATTTCTTCAATCATGTTTTCACCAGCCCGCAATCGCCAGAACTTTTGGGAAAAAATAACATTTTGCATTCAATAAAATTACAATAAAAATAGCAAGGCAAAAATTGACAAAATCACCTTCAGCATGACTTCATTAAACAGCAATCTTTTCATAATCGCTATTTTAACATATCTTATCCTCGTTAATCCCACTACAAAAATGAAAGGCGTTTAGCATTTCGAATCGGGGCAAATTGACGATCTCATCATCTCGCGCCAAGTGCGTTTTTCTGCTTCTGATGTTAATATGGATTTTTTAAATTTATTTTGTGTAATTTTCTTGAGCTATATGTTCCACAAACCGTTGCAAAACATGCTCTAAGGTGTATAGATCTACTGAAAATATTTTTACAATGTTACCTATGAAAGAGGTGTTGGTTCGGAAAGAAAGTCAGAAGGTGGGAAAAGAAGGTTTAAAGCAACAAAGAGGGGATGGTCGGGGTGCAAAAATGGAGTTGTTGCAACGAAATTGAAGTTTTATTCCTGTAAAGAAACTAAAAAGAAAAAAATTGACTCGCATGATGTTAGCTCAAACTTGTAAAGGAAATATAATGCAGTATCCTTCATATGATGAGATTTATGTTGATCCTCCATCAGAGGATTAGTTAGTGTTGTCCCGACGGTTGTTGAAGGAGGAAAATTTGTGTCTATTATTTGTAAAAGAAAAACATTGGTTTTGAGCCATATAAATTTACTATGATCACAAATTTTAAACAAGATAGCCATTTCATTACATTCTAATTAAGGAAAAAGTACTTAATCCTGCTGTTCTGTTCGGGTCAATATGACCCAAAACGCTTTTCAACTTCTTATACAAAAGAACAGTTTAGAGATATTTTACTGACATTTCGTGACATTGTTAGTGAGGTTGATATGCTATTTCTCTGAAAAGGATTTTCTTTTATTTATATATTTTCTGTCTATTTTTTGAAATTGTATTAATGTATCGTTGGGGTCAATATGACCCAAACCTGTTTTTCCTTAATTGAGCGAAAACATTTGAGCGTTAAATTATTAATTTAATAGGGAACGACGTAAATAAATTCCTGAAAAGTCATCTAATGTGTTTTGTATAAGCAGACAAGTTCGGTCAAGGTCAGAAAGAGCCATAGCTGGTCACGTGATACGATATTTCCAATAAAGTTGTAGGTTGCAGTATCGAATCATTTCGTCTGTTTTGAGTTGTATGAGAACCCAACATATATACAAAAATATCAATAAATCTTGACACTATAATAACGGGTAATAGCGATAATAATAGCGATTCGCAGATATTTGAGGGACACTGAAATAGCTCAGCTTATGGAAGCACCTGATTGTGAAGTGAAAGTCGTTTCTGAACATGAAAATCATGCAAGTGAGGAAAGTGCAACTTCTGATTATGATGAGAATATTGTTACTCAAACTATTGATAATGTGCACCATATTCAGTCCAAACATTAAAATATAAACTGGTCATTGGATCAGGCTCCGTGTTTTGGTTGAATGAATTCTGCCAATTTTAAGAAAACCGCTCTAAGCGTAACTAGGTATTCAACATCAAGAAGAGGGTTGTAAAAAGTACATTTGAAACTGTATTCAGGTCTACAATTAAGAATGAAATCATCAGAAAAGATAAATATTGAAGGCGAAAAGGTATATGGAAAAGAATGGATCATCGTTCTTATGAGCACAATGCCTTATGATTAATCAATTAGTAACTGAATTTTCAAAATAATATTAGAGTACGCTACCTGAAAGGAAGCTGTGAATACTATTAATCAACTTTTCAATACATATATTTATAAAGGGAGAAAACAAAACTATGCCTTAGGGTTATAGTTTATAACAAGCTTGATAGTTCTTCTTATAATGCAATTATTCTCTGGACATGAATAAGTAGCAATGGAATGAAAACACGAAAAGAATTTTTGAGAAGAACTATACAAATTACTGATTCGTATATTCAGGAAAAACAACATCTCTATACAAATAAAGAGTCACGTAATATACTCAAAAGAATACAGGATGACTGATAAACTGGTTTATGATTAAGATTCATTGCTAATTTACAGTTGAGTAATAAACTTGCCTGATGCATGTTCGGTCAGTCAATCAATGATAATGAAACAAATATATTATGCAAGAATTATAAAAACATAACTGAAAGCAACATGTATCATGTTTTTTGTTTGAATTATATAAATAAAAAGGAAGGTAAGAATTTTTTTAAAAAATTCTAATTCATCTTTTTATTTTACATACATGCATATTTTACGTAATCATTGTATCATTTTAAAAATATATCATGTTTATTCTGTTAAAACGTATCTTATTTATCTCGAAACACAATTTTGTTCTAAAAGAATGGAACACATAGGCCCCTGTACTTGGTATTTAGTGTTCGGGTCATATTGACCCCAACATTACATGTGCATAGTGAATGCGAACAGAACAGCAGGGTTAACAATGTTTAATTAATTAGTTCTTTGACTTATATTTTCTAAAAATAAAAATGTATTCAACTTTTATCATAATTACCATCTTGCCCCTGTAATGGGGCAAGTTGACACTCTTGCTTTATTTTTTTAAATGACAAAATAACTTCGATTTTATTAAAATAAATATTTATCCAATTAGGTACAACATAATAACAGATCGCTCTAATAATATATGCAAAGAAACAAAATCTACTTCCAAAACTGAATTAATTAAAATTGGTTAACTGTTAAGAACGTCAACCTGCCCTGGCCTCCCCTACAAATTTAACAATTTAATTTAATTCAAAATTTTGCAAAAAAATTTTTGAACGCATTGACCGCTTGAAAAAAACACTGTTACGGGCACACTATTTTGCGAGTAAATCTGTAAATACTTTATTTGGAAAACTCATGTTTTCAGATGAACAACAAGATTCAGAATATATCTCTGAGTTTATCTTAATTTACATAAACAAAAGTTTCCTGCACGTGAAAGCCTTTTGTTGACTCTAGTTTTATAAATATCCGATATATACGCATCCTAAATCCTTAAAACTCTATAAAGTATTTATCTGTTTAAAGAATAATAGCACGCACCATAACATTTTTAGAGTGTTCTCAACTTCTAGATAAAGTCAGAGTAAATTTGATTTTTGACTTAGCAAACACAAACTGTTATTTCAATAATAAATTGATATTCTGAGAGAAATTTCAAACTTACTGCCAATTTTTGAGGTAAAAGGAAAGTTATATTTTCAGTGTAAACATAAAATAATTCAAAATTGAACGAGCTTGATATTTAAAACAATATTTGGAAACTCTTCATTATTCATACAAGCATATTTTCGATGGTATCAATTCCAACTTGTTTTGAATTGAATTTTCCAAGGCTAAGTATTTGATCAAACGTTCAGATCTTTACTCAAACGTATATTTATATTATAATTCTTTATTATCTTGGTTCTTTTCACTTTGATTTTGCCCTTATGTTTTCAAATGGAAGATGAACGGGATTGGTAACTTTAATTTTTTTTGTGTTGGTCGTTTTTATGTTTATGATCATGTCTAAAATTCATTCTATCATGGCGCATGGCCCGTCACGCGATTGAACAAGGGGCACCGTGAATTGTTATATGCAGGGGACGTTCACGGATAAAAAGTTCTTTCCACAATGGTTTAATGATAAGAAAATTTAAAAAAAATCGATTATATATATATGTAATAATATTAGATGTAAGAAGAGTTTGCTTGCAGAGAGCAAATAGATAATAAAAATGATAATCTAAATATTTTTTATAAAAATAAAAATGCTATATGTATGATACAATGCAAAGAATCCAATTTAAATGACATTGGACAAACTAGTACAGAACTTAATAAGAGAATTAACAATCATAGATCAAGCATTAAAAATTGAAGGAAAAAGACTCTCTTGTTGTAGAACTTGTTCATTTTCAAACTCAATGCTTTGTTAATATTAACATTTGCATTCTTGAAGATTATATTGTTGCTTTTAATAAAAGATTGGATTTAGAAAATATTTATATTTGTAACTTTAAAACTCTGTTCCCATATGGGCTAAATAGCAAATTAAAACGGAAATGGTCCTGTTAACCTTGATTCTTCTTGAATCTATAATAAATTTGGTATTTTTAGTGGTTTTTTAAATAAAGATGATAACAAAAAAAGAGAGGTAGGGGTAACGAAGGTAATTATGAAGTAGTTTCGTAATTTCCAAGATTACTGTACTATGGCCTACAATTGGCAAAATTGTGTTAAAATTAGAAAGTATATTTTTAGTTTAAAAAATAATAAGATTAAAAAAAATTTAGCAAAAACATTCAGCAATATTAAATTTGATAATTATTTTACTAATCTTTTTAATTTTGGATCTACTGAAGTTTAAAATCAGGATTCAACATAGCGATTCACTAGATCAAATTAATGATTCGTATTATTACTGCAATGATGATAAATATAAAAATGTTATTGATAAAGATAAAGGGCTACACATTATTACTGGTGATTTGGGAATTGTTTACTCTATTTTGTTACAGGAATTAATGGGGAGAGGAACAAAATTTAGACCCAGGGAAAAATTTAGTTTCAAAAAGACTTTGTTTTCTATTTGCAAAGTTTCAGATTTGTTTATTTCCATTTTAATTGCAAGAAGATACCATTGGCCAATTGAAGGGTTTAGAGAATGGAAAGATAAGATTCTAGAGGAAATTAGGAGCAGATTTTATTTTGATAAAAATAACAGTAAAAATAGAGGTATTTTTGTTAATAAATTGATTTTGAAAGATATTAAAACTCCAAAAGATAAATTTATTATTACAACTGTAGACAAAGTAACCAATAATTTTTGTATTTTATGTAAATTTTACTATCGGGAACTTTTGATTAATGAATATAACTCCAATACAACTTTTAGCCTAGTAGACTGCAGTAAAAAGGAATTGGATTAAATATTGTTGGCTTTTGCTAAAAAACTTCAAAATTTAAAAAAAAAACCCTGTTCTTTAAACTTTTCTTATATTTTTCCAAATGTTAAATTTCATAAAATTCCTTCTGCTTTAGATTTGTTACATGTGGAACAGGATGTTATAATTATTTTATTGGTAAACATTTCTTCAAATTATTAAATACTATTTTAGATGGAATTAAGAAAGAAGATAACTTCATTATTATAAATAACGCTGAAGTTATGGACATCCTGAATAATAACAAAATTTGCAGTTTAAATACCTTTGACTTCGAAAATCTTTACACTAATCTGCCACATGATAAATTAATGGAATTTTGCCTTTTTATGTACAGTGAGTTTCTTAAAGACTCTATTATTAAGAAAACTGACTGGTTCGAAATTTTGAATTTCAGCATTAAAGAAAACTACCTTTCTAATGGTATTTAATATTACAAACAGATTTCAGGCATTCCGTTGGTGTTACATTCTCCAGTTCACTTGTAATTGTCTTCTTGCACTTTTTTGAGAATAAAATTATTAGAAATAATCTAATTTACGGTTAAAGGTACATAGATGATCTGCTTATTTTAAATTCTGGTAACTTAGATTTCATTATTAATTGTTATCCAAAAGAACTTAAACGTAATAAAACAAACTCTCTTCAAAATAAAGGTGCACTTTTAGATATTATAATTGAAATTTCTAAACAAAAAACTTTGATTGGCCTGTTTGATAAAAGAGTTGAATTTAATTTCCAGTGTAAAAATCTTTATGATTATTATTCCAATATAGATTCTAGGGTTTTTAGAAACGTAATTTTTAGTCAAACTAACAGAATTAAAAAAATATGCAATAATAGAAATGATTTTTAATGGCTTATATGTTTTTTAAGGATTCTCAAAGATAACCATTTCCCTTTTAATATTCAGGGCAATAAAGATCTTATCTTTGAAAGCGGTCTGGAATATAAAATCTAATCACTTTTCATTGAGGTATAGATGGAAACTAAAACTTTTTTTATTAATTTGTCTAAATGATTTTATTCCCTACCCTTCCTGTTAGTCCTCCATCTGTTTTGCTTTTCTTTCCGAAATACAGATGACGCCATGGTTCTGGTTTTCTTTAAAAAAGGGATTACTAATTTAGGGAAGTTCGTGTTGGTTTGTGATAACGTGAGGACATTTTATCTCTCTTCTAAGCGTGGGGTAAATTTATTTTTTATGAAAGCTGTTATTCAGCCCGATGGCTAATAGTATTTTGAATTCAATCTCTTTAGCGTTTTTATGTTTGTGTATGGTTTTCCTTTTCCTTTCAAAATAATGCTTATTAGATGGTACTGATCTCCTTTGTCATTTGTTGGGAAATTTCGGGCTAAGAAAAGCTATATTTGGCGTAATGCAAGCTTCTTATAGAAACATTTCTCAAATATTTTGAATCCATTTCGAATATAGTCCTTAGCCCTTGATAAAATGGGACTAGAATGGATTCCTTGTTTGTCTAATTCGATTCTCTCGCAGTATTTATGTTAGTTTTTTGCTTTCTATGAATGATTTTGATTTCCATTGTTTTTTGTATGCAGCTGCAATTGCGGGCTAATTAAACATTGTCTAAATTCTATTGTTTCATTTTTACATTTTGTTGTTTTTGTTTAAAGTTTTAATTTTTTTTCATTCGTTTTTTCTTCTTTTTTCTATTTTATTGTTTTTAAGCTCTATGGTGTTAGGAAGTAATTTTAAATTATTTTTCTGTTTGAATGCTGTTCTTTTAAATCTGTAGTTTTGCATTAGTACAAGAAAACGTATAACATTTTTACCAATTTAATTTGCATTGTTAGGTGTAACTACTGTGTTTACTAAAAGGGAATGCTTATATGAAGAGTTTTAATGACTGAAATTAGTCTTCAATAAAAATACATGTAATATTGCCGTTTTAAACATAATAAATAAATGCTATTAAGTCTCGTACAATTGTTCTTTCTCCAATAGTTGACTTTGATTTTATTTCTTAAAAAAAATAAATAATTTTATTTGTTGTTCGGAGCATTTTATATTTATTTTTAAACTTAGTCGGTGATGAATTGTTTAATTAGTTTAAATATCTAAATTTTTACGCACTCTTTGTTCTTAAACATTCAAAGCACAGACGTGTGCCATTAAATTACAAGAAACATTCAACTAAAAGCAAACAAAAATTAGAATCTTATCTTACTAGACAATGAACGACTGAACTCCGCCCATTACACTGATGTCCTAACGGCATGTTGATAACCTTATAGTTAAAATAGGCGGGACCCAAGAACTCTGGAGCCTTATAGCGTGGTTTGGCTTGTACAGGATCTATTGTCCGTTCAGTCATTTAAGTAAATACATATTTTGACCTTCTTTCGTCAAATAGTCATGTTCCTAGGTCGAACAGTTTGAGGTGTAACCAGTTAAATAGTTCTCGGCAATACAAACCTGACTGCATAAAGGATCGTAAAATTAATTGGTTAATGAATATTAGCTGCATTAGTCAGTTTCCCTGCTTGAAACAATACACCCTTCTGAAGTCGTTTCTCTATTTGTTGATTCAAAACGGGTTGCCCCTTTCTCAACAATTGGAATGTTTTGTCTCCTGTCAACTCACCAATCAGCCATAATTAATATAATGTAAGGTTAGCTGTCCAGATTGATGTTTGGATTTCATCCAAACACCAATTGGATCCGTATCATTTGCTGGTATCGACAACCAAGGTTTGTTCACTTCTAACAGGTCCAGAGCAATGATTTCAACAAAACGGTACTATTTCCCAGAATAAGAATGAAGTGATCCAAGATGACAGAAGATTTGTCTATGAACAGTAAACCATTTCGGACCTGAACAAAGTTGCACTGTCCTGTTGTAAATTATGCGAAAAACATGCTACTGCTTAGTTGCCAAACGTGTTTCAAGTCACCTTTCCAGTCCGGCAGCACAACTGCAGCAGCAATGGCACGATTAGGCTTAAAAGTGCATTGCTCACAAATGTTGTCCATGGATGCAACAGTTTAAACTTCAACACAGCATGATATCCATGAATTCTTTTCTAGAAAATACTAGAAAGAAACTGCTAGAAAGTTTTGATCTTACTTACTAGAATTCACTTTTTGTAATATAATTATGATTCACTATGTGAAAATATCTGTGATTCCACAAAATAAAAGAAATAATTTCCAATAATGATAATAATCCGTAACCTGTATCCTGAATATGCCTAGGTGGGAAAGGAATTTCATGAAATATTATAAATTTTCTATGCTCTATTTAATGATTCTATATACAAGTGAATCGTTGATTACAGAATCCACGAGAGTCAATATTTTTTTCAAAAACTGCGTTTATGGGGTTTTCTCATTCTAAAGGGGTATTTACTTAATGAGTGAAGAAATGACTCGAGTCACAAAATGTATAAATATACCAGATCGATATATAAAATACACTAGATAAAATTTTAATCTTTGATTTAAGAAATTAATCAGATTTTTTTTATTGTTCTCAGCACTTTGATATTATTAACTCATGTGGTTACTGCAATCAGTGATTCAATTAAACGACAGAAAATACCTCACTGTTGCTAAAATGTATTTATATTTAAGGAAACAAGGAAAAGGTTTGATTAATGAGTTGTTTTTAAATAATTTGAATTTAATGGAAGTTCAGTTAATTTCTTAATTGCCTATATCAAACATTTATTGATTTGCGGAAATTTCATAGTTTTATATTTTGGTTTTCATTTATTTCTGAAAGATGATTTATGCACCATAAAATAATAAGTGTGTATGGGCATGGTTATTATTTTGTTAACTAAATACCGTAAATGCCTTTATAGATTGATAAAGACGCGTGCTTTAACCCTCAGACTGCATAATTTTTTTTGAATTACTATTTAGATACAACGTTTTAAAACGTATTGAAATACCGTTGAACCAAGTTAATTGATATTTACATGCAGGAGTTTATTAGTATAATATGATTTAATGTTTTAAAAGTGCTAAGTACACCCATTAGCTTGTGAAAATCTCAGGATGCAGCCGAAAACAGACAAACTTCCAACCCGTGGAAATCGCGGGATATGCGGTCAGAGGGATAAGATATCAGTGGAAAACATATTAGGATCTATTAATCAAATCCAAGTATATGAAAAAATCCAATATATTAATTTATAATAAAATTGTTCAGCAATTCTTTCATTACTATAAAAATGCAGTATAATGCTCTTTTTTCTAACTAAAGTTACGTTTTCAAAATATTCCCAATAAATATGTCGAAGACTGCAATGTTGATTATATTAATATTGTAGATGTTGATACACTAATATTGTAGTGTAACAAATAATATCTGAAATGTTAGTTTAACAACTTAATGAACAAATGGATGCTGTAAGGTGATTTGCCTTGTTATGTGAAACTTTTTTAACTCATACAAAATAAATCAATAAAATATTTTAGATTATAAAAGGCGTGGTATTGTGAGTTTTGTTATAGGCCATGAAACTTTTGATTAATATCTTTATCCAAACAGATTTACAATCAAACTTTGCCTGCGGTCGAATTTTTTTAAATATTCAATAACGGCGCATTCACTCGAACATAACAACAAATATAAATCGTTTCTTTTCCGAAACTGCTAAAGGATTATGAATTAAATTAAAGCTGAAATCAAATAAAAATATATTTGTGAGCAAATTATAATTTTCGTTTATCCATGAATGAACAGATTAATTTTTATCGAAATGTAACAACCAAGCGAAATGAAAAGCAATTAAGAATCAGACATTTGAGAATATGTGAAAAAATCCAATATATTAATTTAACAAATTGTTCAGAAATTCCTACATTACTGAGTAAAAAACATTTCCCAATTGGAATAAAAATAGGAAATTATAGTAAAAGGAACGCTCAGTAAATCGACACCGGATACTTGGGGTGAATGAAAACAGAGCTAAAAATAATCTAACATTTTTATTACTCCTTGCTCAGCTTCCGAAAGGTTACATCAAAATATTTCGTAGCATAAATTATTTTCCTTCTGGTGTGCACTGCAAATATGGGGAGGAGAAGATATCGGTAAATGGGTTCACGTATAGTTTTAGAATTGCTTTACTTTAATATGAAAATGCATTATATCACTTTCTCAACGTAGAAAAATAACAAGTACTGTTAACGTTTCTATTTTAAACTTTCCACATACAAGTTATCACGTAATAAAGAAAGCTAAAGCAAATTAAAACTATAATCAGTACAGATTTATTCTGTTTGTTCTGTATAAATCTTAATCCTCTCATACCGAGCGAGGCGCGGTTTAGAAATTTTGCCTTAACGACGACGAAGGCCGGTCTGAGGCGGTTGGCTTCTTCTGAGGGGAGGTAAGTTTCCGAGATTACTTAGGAGATAAGCGTGTTAGGGGCTCCAATTATCCTTGCACACCACAGCCCTTTTCCTTCCCTTAAGGGAAGGTTACAGCAGGGGTGGTGTGGTAAATGACCACCCAGGTGGGAGGAATCCAATTCATGTCTTAGCCTCCCAAAATAGCGAGGTTTTAAATGATCTAGAAGAAAAAAGTCGCCTCGGGAATAAAGAGTTAAACTGCAAGAGGTCAATGATAAGTAACATAGAATCTCAGATTTCTGTTGAATTGATTCAGCGTATTTGGAAATCAGTTGGGAATACTGTTAACGGGCTTACGAATTTTGATCTCCTGATAAACATGACTTTTAAGTAAATAAATTTTTAGCTCCGAGAAACAATTTAGTGGATCAGAAAATTCTGAATATTATATAAATGATTAATTAGTCAATATAAATTTTTAATATGATACATGACTTACCCTTAGATTAAGGGAATTCAAAATTACAAATAATCTTTTAAGATGGCTATTTACGCAAAGAAACAGAAAAATGCTTAACTCCTTTTTCAAGTTTTTAAAAGATAAGGTGGCCTGTTCGACTTAAGATGGAGTTTCTTTTCTTTCATTACGAAGCAATCTAGCCATCCCATGACCAGACAGTAAAACTATTTGCAGGATTATTAGAGATATCAAAGATTAGAAAAGCGATGGGTGTGAAACAGTGACTGCTTAGCGCTACAACGGTTATAGTAACCGGCAGGCACAGGAAAAAATCATCTAGTGCATCATACGCGAAACTCTTTAGAATAAGGTTAAGTAATTAAATTAAAAACACACCTTGAAATACTAGTAGTGTGCATTCTATGTTAATTGGCTTCGAAATTAACAGTCGTAGCTATTTGTAAATTTTATTAATTTTGATCAAGGCATTAAAATGAATAGTATTATAATTTACTAGTAGTTTATTATTTTATATTTTAAAGCATTATTCTTAAAAATGAGCTGTATTAATTACTCATGCTTCTTCTCTACAGTGTAATAAAATATTACAGCGACCCTTATGAGGTTAGTCCTAAGAAATTTATTCATATTAGTTTTAAGAAGAATCTATAAATTTCGTTTCCATAACACCAGCGGAGGCAATAGTGAACAACAAAAAATCGTGGTAATTGAATTTACTCAATCAGTAATAAATGCACGAATGCAGCTGTTAAAACCGTTTTTAAACTTTTATCTGCTTATGCTCTATTATATTCGAATAGCTTACACTTTCTTTCAATTTCAGAATTTGAAGACTCAAAATATTTCATTCAAATTTAATCTTGAAGATTAGAAATATCCAGCAGTCATTTTATAATAATATGAAGGTACTTCAACAACCTTCTAATTTCGCTGTTTTCTTTACAAAATAAATACATCTTTATACTTTTGTATAATGTTCATAAAATTGTGGTTTAAAATAAACGTGATTAATACGAACAATGATATATTTTAAATGTTTTTTGTGAAAAAGGATTCAAACGTTTTTCTTTTAAGGAATGATATCGGATGTTTTAAACGTCCTGATGTCCTCCCCGTGTCCTATCACATGAATAATATCTTTCTAACTCTACTAATAAAGTTACAAAAGAAAGCCTTCATGGTACTTTTCCGAAAACATTGTAGAACATTTCTTCGACATTGGAACATTCGAAACAAATTATCTCTTTAAAGAAAAAAATTCCTCTATCAAATCAAAATAAAAAAACCCCTTTAAATGAGTTTTTCTGAGACCTACATGTGATAAATAGATTTAAAGATAGCTATTTTAAAGAGACTAACAAAAAATCTCCCCATATCTCGTTGGTAATAAAATAAACAATATCTTAAGAGAGTCTAACGTCGCGATTTCACCTCCGGTGAAAAAACGATCCTAAACCCATTTTAGTAAAGCTCTATGAAACCAAAATCTCCTCACGTATGAGTTGTATTATTCATGGAATTCTGCGTATTTTTATTCTTAGAAAAAATGTATGAAATATAAAACTTCGATGGTATTATGAGATTGAATTGTAAGAAAGGAGTCACGTTACGTGTTTTTTAGAACTAAGTAGTTGATGCCCGCGACTTCGTCCGCACAGTAACAAAATATTCGTACCTCGTTGCTAAGGATAAAATATTTTCAGATTTGTGGAGTTGTGTGAAATATGCTTTTATACGAAATATTTTAATTAACAAAATTATTTTGTCATCTGAAGTGTGTAATTAAAAGGAAAACATCAAGTGAATCAAAGATTTTTAATTTTCTCCTTGAGTTATTAATAATTTTTAAAGAATAACCTGAAATTTATTTAAACATCTTGGTGATTTAATTTAATTTATATACATAACATAGCACCACAGCATACCCCCGAACTCGGAGCGGTTGGATGGATATGTGTGAAACTTTATCGAAAACCAAAAGCAAAAAAAAATCAAGATATATAAAAAATACAATAAAGGGGAACTTAACTATACATAACCAGAGAAAAATGCAATGATTCATATAGATTTACAATCCGAATATAATATAAAATATATACAAGAATAGTTATCACATGAGTGCAGTGAAAGGGTAGAATGTTACTTCAAGTTACATTGTTTCATACAGTTGCAGCTCCATGATTTGGGGCTGTGCCCACTTAAATAAGGGTCATACCCCTTAATTTCAGAATTACGGCAGTTACAGTCATGAAAGTGGATGAGACCGCTTACAGCGCCACCTGGAAAACTCTGGAGTTAGTTTTCCAATCTGAAAAATGGTACAAGATAGAGGGAAAAAATCAGTTACAATGCTATAGAGCATTATCTATTTAGCCACTCAACAGTTTCTTTTCTCTGCCATATTGTGTCCAAATATAAGCACCTTTTTGATAACCAATTTTGTATTCAAATTGATTTTATTAATTAATTCAAATCGGATGTCAAAACAGTTACAAGTATTGATTTTTTTAACCGCTTAAGGAACAAATTAATTTTTAATTTTGAAAATCCTATTTTTTTTATTGTCAATATGAAAGGAAATTCTTTCCGTGTTATCCCGGGTTAAGGTAATTGCATATATTACACAAAAAACAAGACTCGGGTTAGAGCCTTAAGCAGTTAAATTTTGATAATTTTTAATTGCGTGAGAAAAAGGGACATAAAATTAGTTTACACTTGTTTTGCTATCCAATATTAATTAGAAAACTAGAGCCATTTACTAGAAACAATGCAAAACAAAGAAAATGAAAAAAGCGGGAAAATCAGTGGATTGACTTAGAAAAATGACCTGCCCGAGTGGTGTTTGGGAAAATCCGGGAAGTCCACTTTCGCTGTGCCCTAAGTGGTTAGTATAAAAAGAAACTTTAGAGATATTGATACGAAGAACGGAAAGCGCACAGTGATTTATTAGTGATTTTCACAATTGTGACGTCCCAAAAATGAAGAAAATGTTATCTTTTGGATAAAAATGATCTCAAGATACTTTTTCGTGTGGGAATATTTCAAACAGTATGTTTATGCGACTTTTCCGACAATAATACAGTAGCTTGAATGAAGTATTGCTATTCCTTGTGCCAACTGCTATGCTACACGTGAAATTAAAAAAAAAACAGGCCGAAGTCTGTAATGTAACTGACGGAGAGCAGCTTGAACACCGAAAACAAAGTTATCTTGTGATAACTAGTTGTTTTTTTCTATTTTTTAACAAGTTTCTTCACGTAACAGTGATGGAAATCGCCAGCAAATAAATGTTATTTTGAGTGTTTCGTTCTTCATATTAATGTCTCCAAGTGTCTTTTTGTACTAAATCGATAATGCTTTGTAACTGATTTTATATCCTTTATCTTGTACTGTGTTTGAGATAGGAACGCTAAATCCGGAGTTCTCCACCAGGTGGTGCTGAAGCGGTCTTATCGAGTTGAGCATAATCGTTTTATTATACCTCGACACCACTTTTATGATTATAGCTGCCGTCGTTCTGAATTTAAGGTAGTGGCCCTTATTTAAGTGGGCGCTCCGTATATATATATATATATGTGTGTGTGTGTGTGTGTGTGTGTGTGTGTGTGTTACCGCTAAAGCTCGAAAGCCGTTAATGTGCACATTTCCTAGCTAATCTTCAGATTAACTGATTTGCTCCATTAGCGTGCGGAATGAATTGTACCTAGCTAATATATATATATATATATGTTACCTATAAAGTGCAGAAATCAGTTATTACTGAAGCAGGGGATAACAGAATGCTCTCTTGAGTAAGATTTGACTGCCATCCCATAATCACAGTCTCTTGTGATTCTTCTAATTTTCCAAGGTCTGCTTCAGTATTTATCGAATATAATACACTTTGTGGTATAATAGAAGAAGACAATCCGACTTTTGCGGGACAACCGAACATGGCTTTGTATGGATTGGACTTCTTATAATTTCAGAATGATAGGCACGATTCTTCATGAATTGTGCAAATCGTACGCCCTCACTCCACTTGTTAGTTTGGTTATCAGCCATCCAAGTAGTGAGCATGTTTTCAATGTCTTGATTCGCTCGTTCTACACTTCATTGACTTTAACTGTGTTTAGCTTTGCCAATGACCATTTTGATTTCTGGCTACAACTGTGTTACACTTTCTAAGATTTTATTACACAATTCGCTTCCGTTATTAGAATGCAAAATACTTGGAGTGCCAGAAAGGAGAAAAATATCAAGAATGTTACAGGCTACTTCATCCTCCCGTTTTGATGTGAGCGGCTCCAATACAACAAAGGCTGGGCTAGGTCCCTGCTGTAGAAATATCTTTACGCCAAACAGCAATAAAACGATGCTTTGGTACTGGGCAGGGGGTTTAGAAAATGTGACTGTAAATCTAAATGTACCACAAATGGGTGTGCTTGTCGCAAAAACCAATTGTTATGTAATTCAAAGTTTCACCAATCTTTAGATTGCACTAATAAGTAAGCATAATTTTATCATATGTTTTGCAAATTCATTTCCTTAATTGTAATAATATTTTAAACCGTTTGATTCTTTCCATTATAGTTTTTTAATTGATTGATGATTGTTTCTATCAGCTAATTTGTTGATTGTTTAATTGTATTTACTTGATTCTTTAGATGTCGAAAAATAAAAAAAATAACATTATATTAATTTAAGCGTACAGAAACGTTGCTGTTGTTCCAGCAAAGATCTTATTTTCACTTTAACAAGTGCCTAGCACATAATGTGCAAATTATCTTGGTAATTAACAGATTATCTATGTAATTTTAGAAATGAAACAATTTTCGGTACTTTAACGGATCACCCTAGTTAATCTGCACATTACCTAGATAATCTGTAGAAGAACTGATTTCTGCACTTTATCGGTAACATATATATGTAACAAAAAATAGACAAAACCATTTTAGAAAAGGAGAAAACAAACAAATAATAAGCAATCAAATAATAAATGCTAACGTACAGAAGTGGGGTCCCGTACGAGTGTGGAAAAATATTTTTCCACACTCGTACGGAATTTCCCTGTTGACAACGTATCCTGTGCGTTAGCGTTTATTATTTGATTGTTTATTATATGTTTGTTCGTTTTTTATATTTTTTCTTTTGTTAACGTTTTTCATTGCACGAATGTATTGCTGCATTGGCGCATTCACCGGGTTGGTTGAAGGATTTTCCTTTTCGAATTTGTTTACCATAGGCTGTTTCCTCCTACTTTTTTAAATTAGTTTTTCTTTAATTCAATTATTAAGGAGAGTTGTGTGTGTGTGTGGAATCCTAAGTCCGTTAACCTTAACCCTGTTACTTCGATGTATCTTTTCTCAAAATCTGTTATAGATTCATGCTTGAAATTTTTTATACGAGTAAAGTACACCTTTCTCATTATAATGAAATAATGCTTAAAATATTCAAAAATTTATTTTTTACAAATTGTTTTTGTGTCAAAACAAAAAATGTGAAATTAGCCATTTTGATGTAACTTTTCTGAAAACTTGTTATAGAAACATGTTTGGAACTTATTAACTGTACAAGTAAAGTACACCATTCTAATTATACTGAAATGATCTTTTGGTTAATTTGTAATATTTTTCAAATTTACAAAATGTTTAATTGGACATAGTGAAATTTTACCCTATTTTGACACAAAAAATTGCAAAAATTAATTTATAAAGTTGTTTTTTAAAAGTCTCATTTCAATATAATGAGAAAGGTGTACTTTATATCTAAAAAAATTTCAAACATGTATCTATAATAGATTTTGAGAAAAGGTACATCAAAATGACTAATTTCACATTTTTTTGTTTTGACACAAAAAAATTTGTAAAAAATAAATAATAATACAAAGCTAAAGCAATAAAACATTTTTTTTCACAAATTATCTTTCTCGAATTTAACTTTGAAAGATCAACAATCAAGCATTTTAGATGTCCTACTGGCACTTGCAATTTTCAGATGAAATAATTGGCAGCAGTATAAAATCAAAAAGTTTTCTAGTGAATTTTATAGCAATTTCTCCTTTTAAATATTTAATCAATATTATTTTAATTTATAACTGATATCTTTCTTTTAGGAAATCAATCTTCAATCACATTTATAAGTTTTTTCACCTTTCATTATTTTTTCAAAACTTTTTATTATGTAATTTTTTCTTTGACTCTTGAGGCATTTTTATTTCCTCCTTATTATGTTTACTCCACATTCAAATAAGATAATTTCAGAATATTCTTTCTATTTTCACGAAAATGCATGCAAATATTGCTCACAGACACAAAATAATAGATGAAAGTTTCAAGCCAGTATCAGATTTCTGTGAAGCGGAGTGAGCCAAATCCCTCTTCGAGTTCATCAATTTCTGGTCGGTCCTCTGAATGCCCTCGTGACCGAATTTTTGATGTAAACTGTGTGTTAAAAATTATTCTTTATATGGTCGAAGTTCGAGGAATATAATATAATATAATATAATATAATATAATATAATATAATATAA
>BGPR01020826.1:0-27353 GCA_013235015.1 Araneus ventricosus | reverse complement strand
TAAACCAAAACACTTTAACTTTATAGACTTTCCTCACCTGTCAATGAAAATCATAAAGAATGCTACAAAACTTTCGATAATTTAATAAAAAAATACAATGAAATAACTAAACAAAAAATGTTTTCGACCGCGTCAACACTAAAAGTACAAGTGGATTGACTAGAAAATTAGGAAAATTTTCGAGCCTGTCTAGCCAGAAAGCAATATTGTCACGTTTTTTTTATTTTTTTAAAAAGGGTTAGGTTATGTTAGATTAGGTTATATTAACGTCCCATTTTGAAGCAACACGAGGGCTATTTAGTGACGGACCTCGTAATTTTGAAAGGGAAATTAAGAACAAACAATTGTAATGATTTTAAATAAAATCAAGAATTCTGGTTTAGCTCTGGGGCGGTTGCAACCCGATAGCCTCCCCCCTGGATTCCCCACTGACTGACCTTAACATTATTGATAAAAACTTTTTTGCATAGACGGATGGTTGGGGGGGATGTTGGATATGACAACATTACAGACACACACCCCTGTCTTCGTGATCATAGTAGGGGGTACGAGAAAACAAAAAGAATAATCAAGGGGTACCGGAGGGGGAAAAGGTTGGAACCCCCGCCCTATATTAATAACAAATATCACAGTAAGCTTGGAGTAGCTCCAAACATTGAAATTATATATGTCTTCATATGAACCTAATTTCATAAAACTCAGCTCCATGAAACAAACTCAAGTACTGCGTTGAAATTGTCGTCCATTTGAGTAGTTGATTATCAAGATGAGTAATTATTGTTAACTTTCATCGTAAGTTAACGCATCATAAGTTAAGAGAATGCAACAGTAGGGGGTGCTCAAAAATAAATAGAGCTAATTAATAAAAGAAAAGAAAACAATATTAGCTAACTTCGAACCACATCTCCTTTCTTAAAGGACAATTTTTTCAGGACTTTGATTTTTTTAAATGCATACCCTTTCATGCATTTAATGGATTATTTTGTGCAAGTAACTTTTCTCTGGAAATTTTAACTCGTTTCTGGTGTTTATTATATCCTGTCCTCAAAGCTGATTTGTTTGCTTTCAGAAATGGGCCATCCCTGCAAGCCGAAGCCGAATCATCCATGCCCCAATATGCCCACTTCTGAATGCGGCCATGGACTCACGTGCCAACAAGGAAAGTGCTGTGGATGAAGAATCTTCCGCAAAGAAGAGTCGTAAAGGACAACGAGCTGCTTCCGGCTCGAAATGTTGTTTAATGTCATGGCATTTGTTAATTTTCCTGCTTTGACATTTCAAACACCATATCCCCGCCGCAGGTAGCACAACATGTTGAACAATATTGTTCGATATTATATAATATTGTACAATATTGTTTATATAATATTATACAATATTTCGAATATTGTTCAATATCGTACAATATCGTTCGATATTTTTGTGCTACTGGGGGCTACAAAGAAAACTCCAACTTCAGCAATAAAGTATTTTAAAAAATACGAATTTCTAGTTTCTTTGCTTCATTATGTTGTGAAAAGGGTGTTGAAAAACTATTTTTGAATCCTAATCTCACTAGCACAAATATATTATCCAATGGTTTTAAGATGTTATTTTATATTCTGAATGCTGCACTATATCGTGAAGATATCGTAAAAATATCGAAGAGGATCTGGAGATATTTAGAAACGTTTAGACATCTAGCGAAAAACCTAAGTACCAAAGAATTTGTGATTGTCTTAATTTAGTACGGTTTTAATTTATAAACTTACTTGGAGGAAACAGATTTCCAAATGAAAAAAGTCATTTACTATCTCAAACAGCACATTATGTTCTACATGATATCTTCACATTATTACACAGCATTCAGAATAACGAACAACATTGTGAAAACATCGCACAATATTTGTACTTTCACACAGAAGCGTGACCACAGAAGAGGAGGAGAAACTCGCCAAGGTAAGAAGCTTCGTTTATTGGTTTAGTAAACATCTGCATGCGCTGTTACTGAAAATCATTACATTTGATGGAAATAAACTTGGAGAAGAAACGCTTTCATTTTTACTTTCTCGTATACGAAGTATGCAAAGAGAAAGTATTGTAATCGTCAAAAAATTCGAACTCGAGATTTTGACGAATCTCCACGTTTTAGACCTCCCTGAGTCCGAAAAACACAATTTTGGAATTATGTCTGTCTGTCTGTGTGTCTGTCTGTCTGTGAACACGATAACTCGAAAACTATTAGAGCTATGGTGATGAAATTTTGTATGTGGTCTTTAAACATAATTTGTAGGTTTCTATCAAATTTTGGACAAAATCTGTCAACGGAAAGTCTGTCAATCTGTACGTCCGCGGTCGTTTGAACGCTATAACTCAAAAACTTGAATAGCTAGAGGGATAAAATATGGTACACAGTTTTATCGTCATGAATGTAGGTCCGTATAAAATTTTGGGCCAAATCCGTCAAAGGGTTGACTGTCTGTCGGTCTGTATAATCGCATACTTGTTCAGTTTTGAAACTAACTGCCTGCGCATGCCTACTCGTGGCAATGCCTGTGCAAAGAAGAAGGGACTCCGAAACTTGGCAGTTTGCCAAAAACCAATTCTGGCGCGATTTTGTAAGGAAGCAAACATTTAGGGAGTCTCGCCAGGTCCTGTTGCGCAAAAGAATACGCAGGGGATTTGAATTTGTTTTGATCCTTCAAACCACGTGTGGTTCCAACTTTGGTTTACTTGCGACGGAAGTTTATTTGACGTCTTTTATTATTCTAGTTTTCTCTACATGTGTTAGGAGTATACGAGAAAGTTTAGGGGAGAACACTCCCGCTGGTTCAAATAATGATTGCTGTTTTTAAGACATGATTCCAACTCAAAATGTGATGCATCTGTACACGGTTAATAGTAATGTGACCTTTTACACTTTCTCGTATATGAAGTATACAAGAGAAAGTATTGTAATCGTCAAAAAATTCGAACTCGAGATTTTGACGAATCTCCACCTTTCAGACCTCCTCGAGTCCGAAAAACGCAATTTTGGAATTATGTCTGTCTGTGAACACGATAACTCGAAAACTATTGGAGCTAAGGGGATGAAATTTGGTGTGTGATCTGTAAACATAATTTGTAGGTTTCTATCAAATTTTAGACAAAATCCGTAAACGGGAAGTCTGTCTGTCGGTCCGCGTTCATGTGAACAGTATAACTCAAAAACTGGAATAGCTAGATGGATAAAATTTGGTACACAGTTTTATCGTCATGAATGTAGGTCCGTATAACATTTTGGGCCAAGTCCGTCAAAGGGTTGACTGTCTGTCGGTCTGTATAATTTACTTTTGAATTTCTGTATAATTGCTCTTTAATTCTCAAAATGATCGGAAATCAATTCAACCACTCTACTTTTTTACGTAATAAAGAGAAATCTTTGTTAAAGAAAGTCCTTGTATGCTAAAAGTTCATTTTTCGGGAACAGACAGATAATATTAACATTTAAAAACTAACATCGTGTCTGAGTTGACGTATCTGGGTACAGAAAAATAAAGAAATCTTCGTGACTTTTCATCGCAGACGTCCCGAAATTGTAGTTAAAAGAAGAAAAAAAGCTCTTCTAATGCTCAGTTTTCAAGAGAAAAATTATTTAAATGTATAAAGGATTATCCGTAAATTTCAAATTCATTTCCTTCTGAAAATGAATACTGAAGAAGTCTCAAGATGAAGAAACAAATGACAATTTTTACTTAAATGTTTTATTTATAAATCGTGCAGCTATCACGTCCGTATGCACGCAGACGGAAAGACAGAAGACCTTAAACGAATTTCGTCCAAAATTTGACAGAAACCTCCAATTCTGGTATAAAGAATGCATACGAAAGTTCTTCCTTCTAACTTGTTGAGTTACTGTATTCACTGACAAACATTATTGCACAAATGGTGTCTTTGAATTAAGGAAGATCAAAACGTGGAGATTTGTCAAAATCTCGAGATCGGATTTTTTGACGGTTACCATCTCTTTGTACATGAGAAAGTAAAATGTCCAAGTAAAACTAACCTCGCTTAGCTTGAAAAATACAAGAAAGATACTTGAAAATACGTATTGCTATCCATAGGCAGAATTCATGAACATATTTACAAGATATGAATTTTAATGTACAAAAATAAATATTATATATGACAAAAATACATGAACACCGTTCATGGACGATATCACAGTGAGGAATGGCCCGAGGAAACTTTACCAACCGGTCATGGCCCTTACACAACCACTATATATTTTTTAATTCTACTATTTGGGTATTCTAAATTTCAAACAAACTTTTATTTATAAGCACGTTTTTCCTGCAAATATGAGTTAATAATATTATGTTCATAATTTTTAAACTTCAGATATCTTTAGAACAGAGGTGGATTTTGTCAACATGAGGCCAAAGGCGCAAAATCGCTTTGAGCTCCCTCCCTATCCAATGTCGCAAATTCGCCGTTAGCTTAGCACTTACGTCGAATAGGTTTTGAGGCCCCCTATATTCTCGAGGCACGAGACAAGTGCCTCCAACGCCTGAGCGAAAAACTGCCACTGACTTAGGATTATGTAGTGGTCTTACTGAAACTAAAATAATGTATTCAAAGAATTTATTTTAAAAATATAATGCTTAAGGGAACAAACGACTCTTAAACCTCGAAAAAATGTTGGAAAACTGTCGAAATCAGTACATTATATCTCTGGAACAATACAATTTACAAAATCACTTTTTTTCTGGAAAAATATCTGTTCTTTCTCTTAAAGTGAAGACATTTTCAAACCTTCATATTGGTTTGCATTTGTTTGAGAGAGTAATAAATATAGGTTGGTTGGTTGGTTAGTTTGGGATTTATTGGCGCAAGAGCCAAATTAATAAATATGGGTATAATTTTTAGAGAAAAATGAGACGCGCATTATTACGGATAAAATATTTATTTAAACACAATATTTTGGGTATCTAAGTAATCCAAACAATTTGTTTAAGCAACTGAACCACAATTTAACATTTAAATTTAATTTCTAATTTATACACCAAATTAAAATAAAAACTTTAAAAATAGTTAAAATTTCAACTTTTCTAACCCACCCCAAAAAACTTCTTTGGAGAAATATGCACAAAAATGTGGTTCAATTAGTAGAACATAGAGAAATACCTATTCCGTAAAAATGTATGCAAAAATATTCCATAGTTCTTGAGATATTGTGAGCGCAATATAAAATGCTTTTTCAGATATAGCGCTTTAAAGATATGGCCATATTCAATGTTTGCGTTGAAGAGCTGATACATTTTCCTTCATAACTTTCATAGTTATGGAAATTTTTTAACGTGGATTGTTTTAAATTGTCCAGAAAAGACAGAGAAATAATATATATATGTTTTTCATAAAATCGAAAATTTTCGAGGTTTAACAGTCGTATGCCCCCTTAATTTTAACACAGTATCATAAATTCTGTTTAAATAATTCACTTTCTGTGCCTTTTTATCTGCAAAATCTTTAGTTATATCCTCAATTACAGAATTTTAAGAAAGGATGGGGGGAGAGGCACCAATATACCGCTCTCCGCAGCTATCATGTCTATTAAACAATTGTTTTCCTTCACGCTCCCGCTTTATCGCCGCCCCTCACTACGGCGTCATGGGCAGTTACCCGGGCCTGAAGCCGCCTCTCACTATGGCGTCATGGGCAGTTGCCCGGGCCTGAAACCGCCCCTCACTACGGCGTCATGGGCAGTTGCCCGGGCCTGAAGCCGCCCCAGATAGCAAAAGATTTTATCAGCGTTCTTATGTATCGCCATTGGCGAATACAGAATTTGGGTCGGGGGACGGCTGTGGTCGCAAAAAATTTGTATCGTCGTGACGAATATCAAGCCTCTTGGCTTATGTAAATCAAAATACTTTAACTTTACAGACTTTACTCACCTAGCAATAAACATCTATGTTGTTTACTTTTCTGACGTTCTTGTTTCATAAAAACATCAAATTCTTCCCCCTTTTTTTGAAAGAAATCTCTTCATATTCATTTTGAAATATCCCCTAATTTTTTAGAGTAGTATAACTGTTGGGTATGACGGAACCATTTATTTTTGAAGCATACTTATAACCAGTGGCGAATCCAGGATTTGGGTCTGGGGGACTGGCTGAGGTCATAAAAATTTTGTGTCTTCGTGACGAATGTCAAGCCTCATGACTTATGTAAACCAAAACACTTTAACTTTACAGACTTCACTCACCTGACAGTAAGAATCATATAGAACATAACAATACTTTTGATAATTTCATAAAAACACAATGAAATAACTTGAGAAAAAATGTTTTCGGCAGCGTCAACGCTACAAGTGGAATGACTAGAAAAGTAGGGAAATTATCGAGCCTGTCAAGCCAGAAACAATGTTGACACGTTATTGTGATTTTTTTTAAGAAAAAAGGGGAAACTAAGAACACACAGTTGTAGTGATTTTAAATAAAATCAAGAATTCTAGGTTAGCTCTGGGTGAGGCTGCAGCTCCATAGCCCTCTCCCCGGGTTCGCCACTGTGTATCGCTCTTCATTCAGGATCTTTGGGATAGAAAAAAAGCACCCTGCTGTCATTAGAAATTTCTCCTTATACCATAATACGAAGACCTAACCCGCTGTGCCTTTATCGGAAAAAACTCGGGCAAAAAAAGCCTTTCGTAATCTTCCTTCCTACCAACACCGTATCTAGAATAACCTCTAGGCAGAAGCAAGTTTCACCACTGAACACGATTACATTCCACTTTTGAATTCCAATTAGCTAATTCACGTTGCCATTGAAGACGGCTTTGAGGGCGCTTGGGAAAAAAATCATAAACATGCCACAGGAATTCTGGAGCGCAATGTGATGCCACATATCCTGACAGAACGCCACCCCATGCCCCCATTCCTGATGCCATTACGGAGACCGAACCGGTTGAGTGGACATGGGACCACATATCCTGAGAGCTTGAATTTGTTCCTCCGACGCATTTCGATCGACTATGGCCCCCCTCCGAAATCATCGACCTTTTCGTTCGCTAATACTCTCTATCGAGCAGTCTCCTACATTATTGGCTGTCTGAAACCGTCGTTGCCAATGGTTGTACAAAGAGTTAAGTAGATTCATTCTTTTTGTGATTTAGTTAAAGGACCCCCCCCCCTCCCAATCCTATCTCGTTCAAAACAATTTGATTGCACATAATCTCAAGAGAGTATACCCATATAGCAATTTTAGTTTGCAGCAGTTTCTCTCTGAAAGCTTGCTATCTTGCAGCAAGTTTGGCATGGCAAGACCGCAAGTTCACAACAAGACGGCCGCAAGTTAACGCAAACGACGAAGTCACCACGCGTCGAACTTGCAGCAAACTTGTCGCGTCAAACTCATAGCAAAAACAGAGTACGGAGACGAACCTTAGCTTCGAACGCCCGGCAACTCGCGTCTTAACCTGTCACCTTATCCACTCAGCCAGCGAGACCTCGATGGCCGATGGCCGATGGCCGATGACCCAGATAGCAATTTTAGTTTGCAGCAAATTTGCAGCAGACTTGCACTGCAAACCTACAAGCTTTCTGCAAATTTGTCACGACAAGTGTGAAACAAGCTTGCAGCAAGTTAACGCAAGCCTCGAAGTCACCATAGGACGAACTTGCAGCAAGCTTGCATTGCAAACTCATTGCAAATTATAGCAAAAACAGAGTACGAACACAACCCAGGATAGAACTCGCGACCTAGCGCTTGGGAAGCGAGCGCTCTAACCATTCCGCCAGTTAAACTCTAAGAGGAGAAGATAGATTTCGCTAATACATCGTTCGATTCGATTCGCATACGATTTATTTTAAACTATTTTCTTGATTTCGTTAATTTTTTGAGTTGCGAATATGATTTGAAGTCAAAGAGAGAGCGATTTTCGCTAATAACTACGTTCTGTTAGTAGAATAAATTATGAAATTAGAGTTCAAAAGTAATTACTTTAAAATGGGAAAAAATGTAAGTTTATTTTTCAACAAACATTGACTGTTTTTTCGGTTTAATTTTGTTTATAAACGCTAAAATTTCAACATTAAGAAAAAGGCGATATAGTTTTCTTTAAAGTAAAAACTTTTAGTAAAAAGATGGAAAATGTTTCAGAATTTTTTTTATAAAAAAGTTATTTTTTTTACAAATTATCATTGATTTATTGAATTAATAAAAAGAAGGACGGTCTAAGAGATGCCATTAAAAATCGGATGTCTTTTTTTAAACAGAGACAAAGATAATTATCTCTTTGTGCTATCTTTGCATCAAGCTTGTTTTGCAAATTTGCATTGCAAAGGAGGTGGCGCTGTGAACTTGCAGCAGACTTGCAATGCAAGAGAGGGTGGCGCTAGTTGTAACGGTGAACTTGCCACAAGTTCGCTTCAAGTTTGACGCGTCAAATTTGCTATGACAAGGCAATATCAAGTCAAAATTAAACTTGCTGCAAACTTACGTGCTATCTGGGGATAGATTGCACTAATACATCATGCCTCTACACGTTTTATTTTAAATTCTCTTATTGATTTCATTAATTTCTTAAATTTTAAGTTAAGAATATGATTTAAAGCCAAAGAGAGAGAGCGATTTTTGCTAATAACTACGGTTTGCTAGTAGAATAAATTATGAAATTAGGTTAGAATTAGAAATGAAAAATAGAGAATTTTTCAAAAGTTATTTTTTTATAAAAAGACCTAGTTCATTTTTTTTCAAATTATCATTCATTTATTGAATTAATGAAAATAAGGACGGTCTAGGATATGCTGTTAAAAATCGAACGTTTTTTAAATTGTGAATTGATTATACATCCCTATTCCATTCCACATGGCTCTTTTGGTGCTCTAGTGTGTGCGAACAAAAACAACAAACTTGCCAATATAAAGTAAAAGTATTGAATTTGGCAACACCACAGTTATGTTATCTTGTAGGAAAATATAAACAAAAGTAATAACCTCCGATTACCTCTACGTCGAATTAAAATATAGATCCAAAAATACAACTTAAATTAAATATTAGAATATGTCAGCACTTTATAGAACAATAATAGCTTCTATAGATAAACGTGTTCCTGCTAAACTACAACCATTATGGGCACATGAAGCTGGTAAATTTTGAACATTCACAATTATTTTTCCAAGTTGTAATATTTTAGAGCTATAAAATTTAAGATTTGTTTGAAATTGTTTATTATATATTCTATATTATTTTGCTCTGTATACAGCAATTTTATATGATCATTGACTGATTTTTTTTCTGTATGAAAGTTAACATTTAATAAGTAGTAAACAAAAATAACATTAACATAATACGGAATATATCCCACTCATATTCAAATGATTTGTGTTTGGCGCTTGTTTATCCAAAACTTGCTCCTGCTCTTGAAAAGCTTGGGGAGTTTAGGGAGCTTTGACAATCAACTAGTATTCAAACCAGTATCTTTTGCTTCTGAAATAGTACTAATCGCAGAACTGTCTTTGAGATTAACCAGGAATTTTTTTATGATTTCTAATTGTCCTACTTCATGATTTATATGTAGGAGTTGTATTCTAGACATCATTCTTGAATTTCAGGAAATGGTTTTTACCAGCCTATTTATTTTAAATGATTTTGTTTATTTTTCAGACTGATGCATATGATTTATCAGCATCGTATGTAATTCAATATTATACTTTAATTCAGCTTTGTAAATTAATGTCTCCATTGGATGCCACATTTGGACATTAAAGGCATTAAACTATGGTCACATAAGAACTGACACCTGAATTGGATCCCACTCTCCATCATATTAATGGAGAATATTTGACTGAAAATAACAAATTATACTATTTACATATTATCTGCCTATAAACATATATGTTTTGTAAAAGTTATGACTTCAGAGTTAAATGCGGTAGAAATAAAATCATATTATAAGCTTTGTAAATGAATATTTAATGCAACATATGTATCTTATTTTTACTTTTATGTAAGTTTTAATAACCGTATCTAAATTAGTTTCATGATAACAGTGACCATATTGTTATTTACATTCCTTAGATATTTTCCTAGTTGTAGGTATGAATATTAAGTCTTACAATGAAATATTTAGCACTTTTTTCCTGTTGAATGAGTTAGAGTATTATTTTTAGATAAATATGAAGGTCACTTAAATGTTGAGCACACATATTTACTAAATTACTTAATTTTGAATGAATAACTTTAAAGGATTCCAAAGTTTTAGATTATATTCTCCCTTACTCAAACCATATTAGATTGTAACAACTTATTATAACAAACAATAATATATATACCTTGTAAGCAGTGTATTTTTCACATTTATAAATGAGGATTAACTTAATGAAAATGCCATCTGTCTTCAAACAAAACAACTAATTAATAATCAATATGAAAATATTATAGTTTCTTGGGTATCATTTAAGAACATGGTGCAGTCTCTCACCAAACGCGGCAGCTTCACACCAACTATCCCAAAACTCGCTAAACTGCTGGTTCAGCAGTGAATACCATACCGTCATGAATACCAGATTTAGCGAGAAATTGCCAAAAATTCAAACTTTGGTGATTGTACCGTGTTCTTAAGTCAAGGCACTTTGTGATATATATATCATTTCTGATATATATCAGAAAGAGATAAACTCTCCATCAAAGATAACGTCAGATTTTCAATTAATTTTTATTTATATTTCTTCAAGATTATCTGGAGTTAAATTTGAAACGAAGGTTTAACCTAGGGCTGTAATGAATATTAGACAAGTATTCGTTATCGGCCTGTTCGGCCCTTTTGCCGAATACTAAACAGATATTCAACTGAATATATTCAGGTAATAATTTTTTTTAAATGTAATTAATGAAGAATATTGTAGAATTACTATTCAGTACATTTATTAAACAATCTCCCAATATTTAGCCAATTGTAAGTTGCATTGTACATAACTGTAATTAATAATGTTGTGTATCATTATAAAGCCTGAAATTATGATGATGCAAGAACAATAATTGTTCAGCATTTTCAGGAAGAAGTCTGTTCTGTTTGGTTTCATACTTATATATTACGAGCTCCAGAAAATAAGCGCTCACTATATGCTGTGCTTCCAGGAGTTAATAATTTTCTTGGTAAATTTATAGATCTTTGAAATTTTTCTGGTTTTTTTTTTTTTTTTTTGCCCTTCTTTTTTTTCACCAGTTGAGTGGATGTTCTATTCTAGCTATTAGAAATTTTTATAAAAAATAGGAATTTCCTTCGAATAACTTTAATTTATCCACTGAATTTTCATTTGTGTTTGTCCATTGTCATGTTTTGCAATGATGACTTTTTTTTTCATTTCTGCTTAGCAAGTTCAAAATGAAGAGGGTTTTTCACATTTTATTACTGAAATTAAAATATTTAGAATATTACAAGAAAATTCTTCAAGATGTTGATATTTTTTAAAATGTGCAAATAATAAAAAAAAAAAAATTTTTTTTTTTTTTTTTTAATTTAAATTTGAGCAGTATTGCATTTTAAATCAAAAGTAAAAAAAGTGTTTTTCAAAAGTAGGCATTCGGTATTTGGTCTAAAATTTGGTTGAATATTCGGTTATTCGACCAAATTACTCTTCATTACATCCCTAGTTTAACCTTGTAGTCAGCTATATAATTATGCAGTATTTCTTCACCCAAATCTAAATACAGAGCAAGAAGTGAAATTACCATTATCTTTATAATCCAGTTGTAGATTAATGAGTTGTGATCATTTTTTATTAATAGCTACAATTTGTAGTACTGGATGAATTTATCGTGGACAGAAAGGTTTAAAAATATTAGATGTAAATGGATGGGAAATAATTGAAATCAAAATCACTCCATCCTGGTATGAAGTCTTCCCTAATGGTAAATCCAAATGACCAAACTGCCGCAGGTAGTAATACGAGTTCCGTGTTTTGAGTAAAATAACCCCCATTATGAGCAGCCCATGTACAGACCCCCACATGGGGAGGTACATCTCATCATCAACAATAGGACTGCTTACCAGCCTCTCTATCATTTTTGTACCCCCTTGGGAAGTGAGAACTTGCATACTGAGTTGGGCAACTTCTTGTCTCCATATTTGTGGTGCCCCTTGTGGGGCATAGGTAGAGAATAAGTATTTAACAATAAATATTGTTTTGACTTTGGAAGTAGTGTATTGCATATGTATTTGAAACTTTTTATGTCCTATACAAATCAATTAGAATATTGTTAACTTCATTCTGTAGAAATACAAAACTGAATCTCATTTTTAAAGGTGCATATTATTAGGTTGTCTCCAGAAAATGCAGCTGTATTATTTTGTTCTTCAAAATGACTACTTACTTGACTTTGCATATACAGTCGAGCATTGATTATCCAATCAACCAAAACATTGGTTTATCAAAAGCTTTCCAGCCGGCAAATTCAAATTCAGAACTGGTCAGGCTGGTTCAGGATTTGAAGGATGCAACCAAGAAAACATTCAAGACTGGCTCGAATGTGGTGTCGATGACCCTGGTTGTCAAGTACTGGTGGACGATGCCAATCATTGACAAGACCCTTGTGACAACGAGGGAGAGTTTAACAGCAATGACTGTGCTGAAAAAGGCCTACCCAGTGACGAAGCTTTTCACTGACTTGAAACAGCTATGAAGTGGTTAGAACAACAAGAAGAATATGATGCTATCTTTAAAACATGTTCCAGATTTCAGCTGTGAAGCAAAAGAAAAGTTTTGGCTTCTTTTCCTAATCTGTAGGCCTACTTTATTGCACTATTACTTCATATTAGGTATGTATTTGTAAGTTGTGTGATACAAAATATATACAGTTTTGTGTGTAACATCGCTGTTTCTTTATTGCATATTGCTCCTATGACACATACATTTTTTTTAAATGATTGGTTAACTGAAAAATGAGTTATCTTTACACCCCAGTCCCCAATGATTTTGGATAATCGATGCTCTACTACATGTCAAGAATCTCCATTACAACTTATTATAAAATTGTCCTTTCTGTGGAATGAAATAAAAAGCAAATCTTTATTAAACTTGGTCTTTACTTAATGAAAAGAGTTCTGATATTTGTTTATTCTTTTCAAACTTTTAAAAAAAATGTTTTAAAATGATATTGTCTTTAGATATTATTATAATTTGATCTCTTATAATTTTCAGGTCCTAAAACAATATTTTTCTGGGCACCAGCTTTCAAATGGGTATGTTATGTCTTGTTGTAAATTTTTTGGATCGTCTTTTTATTGAATAGTAAACTGAATTAGCTGTAATGAAATTTATCATTAAGAAAGCTTTTGTTCATTTGAAGAAAAGATGACCTTTCCATATATTTGTGAAAAGTAATATTTCCTACAACGGGTAGAATTCAGAATTAATAAGAACTTCAAGTTGCGTTATGATTACTCCAGAAACAATAAAAGTTTTTACACTTAGCTCAATTGCATCATTACTTATACTTTTTTTTAATTTATAAGTTGATTTTAAAAAGGAAAAAAAAGTCTTTTTAACATTTATAGTTCCTATTTTCTTTCAATCCAGATGAGTGAAAATTAATAATCATGAATACTTCAGTTCATTGTGTAATTAATGCTATTCTGTAGAATTAGGTTTTTCATAAATTCTTGTTCCTTCTTACAGATAGATGTGTTATTGCCATAAATTTTATTTATTCTTTCATCATTTAGTCCATACATTTTACTTATTAATACTTTTACTTTTTCATGTGCTGTTTTTTTCCCCCTTCTATTTGGAAATTTTATGAGAAGAAAGTACATGGTTAATCATTTATTTGCAGCATCATAGTGATGATAATAGTTTGATATAATCTGGCAATAAGTAGACTTTAATGTATTTCATTTGAGGATTTTTGTGGAGTTTGCTTTTTTTTTTTACAAAAATATTTGAAATAAAAAATATATCTGCTAAAAGCTATATTTTATTAAAATTTATTTTTAAAAGTAGATTCAGTTTTCAGTATTTTTCAAAATTTTTTCTTGTATTTTAAATTTAAAAACTGAATAATTTAAACTTTAATTACATTTATTAATGTTTGTCATGAAATATCAAACAATTTTTTAGGTTCACATATTTTATCAATAAATGTTAGTATTTTTACTGAAAATTTGGCCCAAGTATTTATTTGTGGTTAAACCTGAATAGTGTTTTTATTTCCATGTTGCACCATGGTCGTTACAAAATTTTAAGAAAAAGAATGCATATCACCAGTCCAACATTTTTTTAATATTATTTATTTCTTTTTCAAATGAGTGACTTTATGCATAAAATCTTTTTCTTCGTTACTATTTCCATACCCTTTCTCTCTTGTATCTTTTAAGGTGAAATGAGTGTTTTCTTTCATGCAAATGAAATTTAGCTTATTACCCCTGTCCACTACAATTATTTGCCTTTCATTTCTGAATTTAAATATGGAGACGGTAAACTTTCAGTCTACGGTGCCCACTTGCTTCTTGCCAATTTTTCTTGGCGCAATTTGATTTGCTGGTGCCAAACACTGTTTGGGATGCGCAGTGCACTTTTAATTGCTGTACTGCGCATGCTTTATTTGAAAAGGAGCGATTGAGCACGCAATGCCTTCGGCATTTCAAACGCGTGACGGGCAATTTTTTTAAACTTAAAAAACATCAGCGGCTTCGCTTTCTACAAAGCGGGACACTAGTAGCTTCGCTTATTCATTGAGAAGCGGAAACACAGAATAGCATACACAATTCTGAACCTAAAAGTGACTGAAAATGTTCAAAAACAAGAAAAATGTAGTTAAAACTTCACATACCTATTTGAATTGCCCAATTGCTGTTTACACTTAGGACACTGATATCCGCTTGCTATCAATCCCTGGTCCACACACTTCGAAAGGAACCAATGCCATAATCAACAACAGCTGTACGAAGCGCATGTTACGAAATGATAAAATCGGATGAAAATCAAACCCACAAAACAAATTCGATTGAATCAACCAATCATATGAAACAGATCAACGGAACAAATCAATCAAAATGAATCGAAATATCGCACCATGCGCAAAACACCGATGAACAGATCAATATCCGCTCATGCGCACTTCTCACTGGTTAAAATCATCATTGCGCAACCAAAACAAATATCCTCTCCTCTCCATTCTTGGTGACAGAGAGTTGGCGATCCTAAGAGGAACGAAGTAAGTGGAGACCGTAGACTGAAAGTTAACCATGGGGACCTCTAGGTTTGGAAGATGGCATTTGTTTGCTACTCTTTTTATAAATTTCATAAAAGTACATATGAGCGTAGTAAATGATATTGATGTATACCTATAATTAAATAGGGATCAAGAAATGCATTGGGATAATTAATATAATAGAGAAAATTCTCAATGTGCATTTGACATCATCATATGTGATCAAATATAGATCCAGAATGTAAGCATCATTCAGCCAATAGGCATTTTTAACCAATAAATGGCATGGCAGATCTTAATTATTGAAGAATATTAAAAAAGAAAAGCCACGTTGCTGTTGAGTTGAAAAAATTCAGAATCAGTGTTAATTAAAACATCACAAATTTGTTCATTTTGGTTTGCAACAGAGAACTAGCCACATGTAACATTCAATGGTTCTATTCTTTGCATTATCAGAGTTTTCTGCGAGAGTGAAAATAAAAGCTGAGGAACCTAACTGCTTTGTCTTTTGACCAATTCCTGTTCTGTGAAAATCATTCAACAGGTTGTAGTAAATGAAGACAAACAAATTTGGAATATACCATTGTTTTAAATATTTAAAGGTGCTTTGAGGCATAAGAGATTGTAAAATTTGAATGTTTCTTTACCATAAATATATCCTGCATATTTTCAAAAAAAAAAAAAAAAAAAATTGTAACATTGATGGTATTTAAAAAGTATTGATCTTGCAGTGCTTGGTAATTGCTGGGATTGGAGATATGGCCCGGCCTGCCGATAAACTCAGCCCAGGTCAATCTACTGCTCTTGCTGCTACAGGTTTCTGTCTTTTATTTCATATTCATAAAATATTGTCTCTTGTAATAAATAACATTTAAGAATTATTCAATCTCATTTCTATTATAAAATTATAATTTTTTTTTATGATTTTTAAAATACTGGTTATTTTTACAGGTATAATTTGGTCTAGGTATTCAATGGTTATTATCCCTAAGAATTACAGCTTGTTCAGCGTCAATGTCTTTGTTGGTCTTACTGGATTGTATCAGCTACTTAGAATTTACAGGTAATTAAATCATTTTCCATTACATTTTATATTTATTTTCTATTACAATTTAAAAAATAAATGTTAAAAATGAATCTGGTATTCCTAATCTCAATTAAATTTTGATTCAACTAACCAATTATGATGCAAATTTTGTGAAGATTTTAGAAAAATAAGCCATGAAACAAAGAATTTTTAAAAATATATCTTAGTATTAGGAAGTAAAGTTTATTACATTTCAATAATCCTATAAATTTGTTAGTACACCAAATAATGTAGATTAGTTTTATAACAAAAGCATGTACTTGCAGCAACACACACTAAAGCTTACAAAAGATTAATACAAATCATTAAAGAGAAGAAAGGTTGCATTTCATGACCCTTTCTATACAGCAGCAGTGGAATCGGATGTCATAAGTGACATAATTATCGAACAAGATCGTGAGTCCCAATTACAAAAGCATGGAATGTTTATAATAGTTTTCATTGTTACAATGAAATTTGAACCATTTTCATTGTTTCTAAAAATATTTAATTGCATGTTTTTCTGCCATTGTTGAAAGCTAAGAAATGAAGAGGTTATGTGGCATAGTAGTAAGGTTTTGATCACAGGGTGGAGAGTTCCAGGTTTAAAACCTGATTCCACTAAAGATCTGCTGTGTATGTGTCTTGGTGCATGTGAAATTTGACATCATGGGTCAGATGTTCCCCTGCTGGTATGGTGTGGAAATTTGGAGGGGAGGTGCCAGTTCAGGTGTTGCCCTCGTCATCTGACTGCAGTTCAAAATTAATAAGTCCCTCCCAAAATGGTTCTCGTATGGGATCCCTTAAAAATGGGATGTTAATATAACTAAACCAAAGAATGAAGATTATGTTTATTTTTTTCATATTCTTTGGCAGTGTCATTATGAATTTTTATTTTCTTCTTTTATTTCATCAACTTTTATGTGGAACTTATTAACAAAATCCTCTGAGATATTAAATAATATATTTAATATGCCAAAAAAATTGTACTGGCTATTCTTTAATTTTCTTAATTAACATGTTTCATTCCAATTAAGTGCTCTCATATAATACAATTGAAAGACATCATATCATTTTAATGTTGGAATCAACTGTACATTTTATATGAGAAATAAGAAGGTGAAGTTAATGTGCTGGACACCAGGTAATTAGACGTTAGGTGACATGAACAGTTCTGTTTGCATGCAAATGTGGCATGTCATTTGACTGTATTAACGAGGTTCATGTACACAATAAACAGAACAGGTATATAACATAGCTTAAATTAAAAATGCTTTGTTATGGGAGCCATGAATATCAAGTTATGCATAAGCGATGTAAGTAAAATTGAACACAACCAATATTCCCACAAGCCAGTTAGTCACCAAAGGAAGCTAGTAGATAATAAACTAGTGTGCATGAAAATTGCCATTCATTGTTAATAGACCACATGTAGATAAATTAAAGTAAAGTATTCATTTAAATAGTATTGCTATAAAATATTTTTGATGTTTGGATTCAATACATATTTTTTCATCAGTACAAAAAAATTATATGTTTATATAGTTTGTCAAACACCTGTAAGTGGCCATTAAGTTCATTTCCCATTAAAAGCAAAGAAGTAATTTTAATAAGTTCTCTGCAACGTGTTTTGGTTGAGATATATGTTGACTTTTTGTGAAATAAATAGATGATTACACATACCAATTTTCCGGCTATTGGTTACAGAAATATTTTCACGCACTAAAATCCTATATTATGATGAATTAATATAATGATGTAACATGTATATAATGTATCATACACATATTATACTGTATACATATATATGAATTTCGGAAATGAAGCTGCTCCATTTTTTAAACCTTTCATTTGGAAATTTGACGAAACTGAATTTAACAACAATTTCATACCATACTTCCAATATACATAAAACATGTCAAATTGTTTTTTGCAACAAAAATAGTCTGTTTGTGTTCAGTGTAAAAATGACATTAATGGATAGTGTACTCATGAAATGGAATCGAGTTGCACAAAATATTTTAACCAATTTATTCTTAGAAATGGAAAAAAATGCGAAATATTTAACATTTTTATTTATGAATATTATTTATTTATTTAAACATTTAAGAAAAATTAAAAATAACAGCAAGGAAAGTTTTCTTAAATATCTGCCAAATTGATAGTTTACAATAGAAATAGGTATATATTCATTGATGAAAAATAAGATTTGGAATTTAAAATATCTATAGTTCTATGTTTGGATGAAAATCAATCTTCTATGAGCTCTGCTCTTTATAAATATTGTGTCAGATTAGTATTCTGCAATCATATTAAGTTTTAACATTTTAATTTCATGATTTCAGCCTTTCATTTAGTGTGTATCATTAGCCGTTTTTTGCAAAAGCAATGAAGTGTCCATTAAAACAATCTTCTCCTTTTTTCCAGGCACAGACAATCCCTAAAGCAACCTGTTGCTATTGAAAGCTCTTAACTACATTGAATCTTTAAATAGGTTTTTGTACAGACAAATCTATTGTGTTCATCTTGCTCCATATTGTGAAGAATGTGTATAGTATTATATATAGCACTTGGATTATTAGAATTTTATTGTTAGACTTTTTAATTTATTCAACATGTTGATTTCAAAATATTTTAATTCTTTTTAACAATAAAAAGATATTAAATGATGATAATCAGTTTTATTTTTTAATTAATATCTTATAGCTTAGAACACAGATTTTTCCTTGTTGTAACAAGTTTTAATCTTGTATATAAATTAAATGCATTTTGAAGATTTAAAATTTTATTATATACTTATAAAAGAATGTGTTTAAGTTCATGCGTACAGTGTCCAGACAAATCTGTGGCACTTACAGCCATGAAATTTGGCACACAGGTAGTTTTAATGGTGATTCAATGCACCTCAAAACTCATTTTTAATATTTTGTGCTGTTTTATTTGATTTTCACACTAAAATATAAAAACTTCAAAAATATCAATGTGTCATCAGATAGAACAAACACTAGTTCTTCTAATGAAATTTGTTTTAAACTTCTAGTATAATTTATTGAATTTTGAGAAAAAATTTTAAATAATCAGTTTTTCAAAAAAAATTTAGAATTAGAACTAAAATTCTTGGATCTGGCATTCTAATTTCATTATCTTTTTCAAATTTTTTGAGACAATAACTGGAACATTTTCTCCTAATTTAAAATAACAGTTAAAATATCCTTTTTTCATTATTTTTATGTGGAGTTAAACAACTTTTTTCACAGGAGGAAGTGAGGGAAAATTTTCCATCTTCACCAGACTATTATTGGCTTAACATGTTATATGTCTTTCCAATCTTATGGACTGAAATTGAAAGCATTCTTTTAGAATACATTAACAAATTTTGGATGACTGATGGAACTCATTCTAAAAAAAATTTTTTTTTTCTTTAAACATTTTGTCCATGATAAGAATAACACCATGCAGGTAAAGTGCTAGTATTTTTATATAGTGCTGTTTCAAAAGATGAAATATTAAAATTTGGAGACAATGAGTTATGAATTAATTATGACATTATGAATGAGTAATACTTTTTCTCAAACGTATTTCAGTTTCTAAATACTTACTATATTTTTAAATTAGTTCAGTTAAAGTCGAATAAAAATAGAAGTTCATAAATTTTATATTAATGAGATACTGTATAATAAATAGTCAACTTTAAAAAAAGATGACATGTAGCATCTTCTATGATTGTGGTTATAAATTAGAAACTATTCAACATATTAATCGGATGACTATTAGATAAACATATAAATTTAATTCATTATTGAGATTTTAAGGAAAGGACAAAAAGTTATTTATAAATTTATATATAAAGGGAAATAAACAGAAGTATTACAAATCAGGGAGAAGAGAGACATAATTGAAAATCAGGAACAAATTAAGAAAGCTGGTGATTTTCTCTATCCAAAACACCTGCTTTGATAGCCGAGTCACAGCATGTTTTTAATCTGTAATCTATTCTTTTATAAGTTAAGGTGTATTGTGTTGTTTATGATATTTTGTACCAATGAAACATAATTGTAACAAAGCTGTCAATTTTTATTAGAAGCTATAATTTCATCAACATTAAAATTTGCAAAACACTTAAATTCATTTCCTAATTTTTTCTCATGCTGGGGTTTGAAGTTACATGTTTGAAGATGCAACAATTTTTTAACAGCTTCTTCCATGATAGCACCTAGGAGGAAATATATAATTAAAGCAGTTTGTTGGAAAAAAGTTTAAACACCAAATAAAAGAAGCAAAGATTATTAAAAAAAAAAAAAAAAAAAACATTGCGCTGAAATTTATATACCTCCACAAATTTTTACATCCTTTCAAGTGCAGCAAATATTGGAAATCCTCATTTCATCAAAATAAAAATCTATGAATTTATTATCATTTATTTCATACAATTCAAAAATGCAATACACATTTCAAAATTTCAGCTTTGATGTAGCTTTAAGAGAATTTCATAAATAGATACCTAATTGCTTTTCAGATTTTTAATGTTCTTTTGCACAATTGGTAGATTTTTTTTATTTAGAAAATAACTCAATTGCATATTGATTTACTTTATTACCTTTTTCAAAGAGATTTGTATATTTATATCTGTATGAGAATATGACTAAAATTATCTCGAAGAGTTCAAAGCTGTACTTCACCTGGTACCTTCCATTCTTCTCTTTATTTACAAATAAGCCACTGGATTGCAATTTTATTACAACGCTTTTCAGTTGTACATGTAAATATGCAAATAATTATTTGTATCATGTTTTAAGCGTATGACTATCTTATGTGATTTAAGACGCAGTTGCAAAAATAATGATTTAAATCTTTTAAACTAAAATTGTAAATTATGTTTTTGGAATCATAAACTTAACATAAATAGTAATTACAGATATAAAAAAATATTGTAAGAATTCTTGAACTTTTAATGCTAAAATTCAGGATTACTAAGAATAAGCAATAAAAGGCTAATATTTCCATTAAAAATATTTCTGACATTCAACTAGAACAAATCATAAATTCAGTGATTTTATTAGTTTTGAGATCAAGGGGTCTATTATGGTACCCCCCGTTGGGTTTGGAGTTGGGTTCCGCACATTAACAACGGAACCCAACCCAACCGGGGGTACCATAATAGACCCCCAAAACTCAAAAAAATTTAATCACACTGAAAATGAAATTGGGTTTGAGAAATTCAAATTTAGGAATTACAGAATAAAAATCAGAGGAAACTTGTGCATTTAGGATATATTTTAAAGAATTTAAAAAAAAGCTTGATTGTTTTAAATTCTGATAAATGGAGCATAACAAAGTTTGTCCTTTTTGGAGACTGTTCATATTGAAAAAATCTAATAACTTGGAAGCCTTCTTTAAGATTATTAGTTACCATTATTGATATACAATTAGCCCTCCATAAGCGCAATTGAGATTAAATGCACTTGAATGGATACAGAAGAATTTCAGTTTAACACAAACTAAACAACAGGAGAAAAGTCAAAATTTGACACAAATTGATGAGACTGGAAACAATGTTTTAAGATTTTAAGGCATAGTTACACAAATTCTTACTAAATTATGTAAATGGAAGTAATGAGATAGAAAAAAAACCTGTCAGTTTAGATAAACTAGAGCAGGAAATGTACCACCAAGAAGTGGGGGGGGGGGGGTGTTTTGTCCCGAGATCAAACAGAATCAATATTTTGTGATAAATGTATTTTTATTTATATACAATCTGGCTTCAATGAATAGTATTTACTTGCTAATTATTAAAAATGCATAATGTGTTTCATATGGCTTTGTTTGTGTGGAATACCGAAATAAATGTAGAAATCCCATTTTGTACCACAATTTGTGTGGTACAATTTCAATCCTCATTTGTTCAATTTCCATTTAGCAGAATTTTCAGGGAAATATTTTATTGTATACAGTAAAATATTTCATAAATGACACCCATTTAAGAGGAAATATTGAAATAATGGCACTTTTGGAAGCATAATATTTATATTTGAAATGTAGGCCCAGGATGTAAGAAAAATAAATAAAATGTAATTGGTTAATAAAGAGAAGCTGCAGGCTTGAGTAAATATAGACAATTCTGTTTCTGTCACCTTGTCTCGTGATGATGAAGATATAATCAAACAAATGTACTGGGAAAGGTGAAAATGGATGAAGATGACATGCAAATCAAGGGAGTTATGGGGGAAAAAAGCAGATTTGAAAGATTGCAGTCATAAAATTTGCTGAATGATATTCATTTATGGCTCAGCACAATTTATGCTGCTTCACTGAATTCATCAGTGAATTTTGAAGCTCCAATGACAATCTTGTAAGCAGAGAGACATTTGAAGTTATATGTCACCACACTAAGAAATGCATACATTTCTTGCGATACCATCTATCGTAATTTTAAAAAGCTGTATAATTTTGTTTTTCTGAAATATAAAACAACATGTATATGCTTTAATTTTAAATAATCTATTTGATTTTTGACATTATTTATTTAATTATGAGTGATATATTAGAAAAATTGACTGACAGACCACATTCTACAGATGGCATCACAAAACATGAACAGGCGAGTTTTACAATCATATATACAATTATCTGGAAAAATCTCTTTTCCAGCATGGGCAAGGTTCCATTATTAAGGTGACCAACTTTAGCTCGAACATTTGCCCCAACAAAAGGAGGACACAAATAAATTGAAGCTAAAAAAATATCATAAATAAAAGAAACATTTAATTCATTGCAACAATAATACAGAATACACTATAATATCATAAATGCATAATAAAAACATGTTTAGCATAATTTATCGTGCACTTTTCGAGGAAGGATAGAACTTATAAAAGGAGGACAGTTGGTCACCTTACCCATTATGGTTCATTAAAAGAGATTCCACTGTATATTGAAGAATCCTCCTAACAAATCCAAGAATAGCAGCCTCGTGGGTTAAAGCGCATGCAGGCAATATAGGCAATGAGAGAGCAGACCAATTGGCAAAAGACGCAACGCAACATGGGTAACCCTATTCACTTATTAAACTTCCTAAACCTCACATAAAAGGCCTCCTCCGGAAGAGCATGCTTGAGGAGTGGCAAACCTCATGGAAGAATGGCAATACAGGCAGGAAAATATATAACATCATGCCCTCAGTTAGTCTCCGTCCCACTAACTGGATTAGAGAGGATGTTATCTTCTTCTCTCAACATGGCCCTTTCCCTGCCTACCTCAAAAGGTTTCACCTGTCTAACAGTGATTTTTGCAGATGTGGTGGAATGGACACGGCACTTCACTATGCCATGGAGTGTATTTATACAGTGTCTTGGCATACGAGGAAGCCAGCGCCAAACTTCGAACAAGAATGGCTGAAAAGGGTCGCCAATAACCTTGTCTGCAGGCATAAAATTCGTGGGATTATCAAATTGATGAGCGAAAACAGAGATCTTTTCCGGCCTCCCTAGACTTCAACTTTCCAGTGAGCTGAACTAAAAGACTCAATAACCCTTTCGAAAAGAAAGGAATAACAACATCTAAAGAAAAGAAACTACGAACTAATAGTGTAACAGTGAAAATGCCTGTGCTGTACATAGTGTAAATATATCTTTCTTTTGTTCATTTTGTTTTACTTTTTTCTTAAATAAAATTCCCGTGTCTTGCCCATCAAACCGTTCAGTGACCGGTCGGGTCACAGGTACGAGGGTAAGAGACGGCGTTCTGTTCTGTATATTGAAGATTAAGTGTATTAAAAGAAATTACCTGTGCAGAGAATAACTTTCTTATTTGTTAGAAAGTTTATGGTCTGAGTAAATTTTTCCAAGCATTCTTCAGACAGAAATGGAGGATCAGCTATAACCAAATCAAAGTAAGATGACAACTTGGAATCTATCTGCAGAGGAGATTTGTAATCGTAGAAAACAAACTGTCCTGGAAATTTATCCTCAAATCTTTTGTCAAATTCAAAGAGGTAGTGTTCCTTCGACTCCGACATTTTTCTCAGTTGATTGTAAACTGAAGGAGATGAGACACAAGCTATCCTACAATTAAAAGAGATAAGAGATGCCATATTAGTAAATATTATATTTAATAAAATACACTGGATCAGTAACAGAATTAAAATGTTTTAAGGTTTTTTTTTTTTTTTAATGGATTGCAGAAACTTCTTATATAGAGAGCTGGCATGATTAACTAGACTTCTTACAAAATGATAAATTTAATAACTGAACAATGCAGCAAAATATTCCATTTATGAAAATAAGCCAATGAAGATTATTGTTTCTCAGAAGCTTCAAAGATAAGAACTGTTTTATAAAAGTAGTAAATAAAGTGGGCTTAAAAAATAGCTATTTTCATCTCATTACAAAAACAGGTTTATAGCCTGAACCAACATTTTAATTTCACCCACAATTAAATTTGTGTTCTTCGAAAATAATTCATATTTTTGTTTAACTTCTGGTATCCCCCCCCCCTCCTTCTTTTGTAAAGCTCATTGAACAAAAATTTAGAATTTATTTTAGCCAACTCAGTATCAAATGCTATTAATTTGAATTTAAAAACACTATTAAGAAATCTCGAAATATAAATGCAAACTAAGGTGAAAATGCCACTTGTGCTTTCTTACAAGAAATGAATATGCATTGCAAAAACAAAGACGCGCTAAATAACAGGAATGGCGCTAGAGTTTGCCCGACAGGGGGGACGAGTGTATTGAAATTGGTCTCAAATTTTTGTCATATTATTATTTATCAACTACAGTTGAATACCCCGTACAAAAATTTTCCCCCATGGGATACAAAATTTTTCACCGACAGGGGGGCCCGGTCCCCCCCTCAGGCGACACCCCTACTAAATAAAGAGTCAAGTATTAATATTTAGCATGCTGATTTTCAAATCCATTATATTATAACTTATTAAATCCACATGGTTAATAGAAATTAGGTTTATTGTTCTCTCATATGTATATAAGAAAACGAGTGGCGTCGGACATATATATAAAGAATTTTTTAGACGTTCAACTCGAAAGTGATAGAATATTAAATTCAAATAAACGACCATATTATTGTAGATGCACTGCGCAGATCACTGGCAATGTTCAAAGCAAAGAGGAGGAGATGGCAAAACAAACGAATTTTAAATACAGTTAAAGAGGGGATTCCCTGGAAAAAAACGAGGCCTGTGAAATTTTGTATGACTCCTAAAGTTAAAGTAGAAGTGCTTTTATCTCGCAATTAAAGTAAAAATGCATTTATGTTTAAAACTTAAGTGACATTAAATAGGAATTATTTTAAAGATGGGGAAATTCTAATTTATTACATTTGAAGCATAAAATAAATTGAAATGATTTTAGAGAAAGGGTGCATTCAAGTTTTATGCCTTAAAGGCCCAGTGTTGCCTTTAAACAACATAGCCAATTTTGTCTTCTAAAATCTTGAGAATAAGACTGAAGCTCTAATGCCTGTTGTTGCGAATAGAAAACATACTGATTTTTTTTATTAAATCAATTTACAACATATAGAGGGCAGCCTGACTGTCGATAAAAAATTAATTAATATTAATTAATTAATTATTAATTAATAATTGATTAATTAAATTGATTATTAAATTAAAAATTAATTAAATTAAATTAATTGACCTTTTTCACTTGAGGCTGCATCATTTTTTTGCTTTGCTTGTATGCTTGAAAACACAATATTTTATTCTACAATGCTGAAGGAAATTCGCTATCCATATTATTATTTATTAAAAATCATCTGTGTTTGATATTATAGAATTTTATCTTGGAAATGTTTTTCGGAAATAAAGTCCAGTTTTGTCAGTTGGTAACAAACTGTTTTTTAGCAGTAAACCATACTTGAAATAAAATAGGATTTTTAAAGTATATTCCCATGTTTTATTCAAGAAATGAAAGTCAAAAAACATTTCTAAATCAATTTTTTAAAAATCAGGTTTTTAAGAGTTAAGGGTACAAGAAAGTTTAGGGGAGAACACTTCCACTAATTTATTTCATTGTATTAGGATTTTTAAAAAATGAATAAACCATATTTCTTTCTTTTAGTGGTTAAAAAAATATTTCAAAATACTACATGTTATATCTTGTAATGACAAGAAACAGAATGTTTAATCATATTATAATCAACTTCATACTTAAAAAAATGTGATCAAAATAGTGACATTAGTTGTCTATTAACTGGCAAGAAAATGTGCAGTAAGAGAATAGCAAACTACTTTTAACTTAATTACTGATATAATAAAGCATAAGTAATTGTCTCTTTCAAAAAAAAGGAAAAGCAAAATTATACATACTTTCCTTCTTCTCCCACACATTCCAAGGCAGCTTTTGCAAGCAAAGTTGATGTTTCCTCATCGTACCAAAACTGGCTTAATTCCTGAGAAGAAAATAAATAAATAAGTATTCAGTTAAAAAAAGTTGAAATCAATTTTCAAATATAAGTCTAAAACAATAGTTAAACTACTTCTAATATTTTTTCACTCCTCACTTTTCAAAATATCTATTCCAAACTGAAAAATTTTCTGTATGAAATATTATTCCCTACAATTTTACTTATTTACATATTTTGAAAATTTAACTGTAGAATGCTGTAAATTTCAAAACTGCTGAATTTCCGCCAAATTGGACACTTTCATGCACATATGAGTGCCACGTTCTCTCCAGATGTATAATCCGCCTGTTCTTATGTTCTACACTAAAGCAGGACTCTTCCGTGAAGAGCACTTGCCCCACTCAGCTCGTCCCCATCCAAGATGCTCTTGTGCCCACCTTCTGCAGGCAGCATGGTGGCCTACTGTTAATGAAACACAAACCACAGATATGCGAGCATACAAACAAACATGATGGAGTCGGTTTCGAACAGTTTGAGTCGAAACTCTGGTATCGGTAGCCCTCTGAAGGTGCTTTTGCAATTAGACTAGAGTTCATACTATGGTTTCTTCTGGCCATTAGTGTTAAATACCAATCCTCATTTTGTGTTGTTGCACTTGTAACACTTTGTTCTCATCTTCTTCTGTTAAAAAAACTTGCCGATTATATGGTTGTTTCATACCGAACTCACATTATCACCTAATTGTTTTGAGCAGT
>BGPR01020825.1:0-27353 GCA_013235015.1 Araneus ventricosus | reverse complement strand
TCATGTCTGCTCTGAAAACTCATTTACACTCAACTATTATTCCTTTTTTTCCCAAAATGTAAATTATTATTCTCTAGATATAAAATTTATATTTAAATGTGGATAGTTTCCTAGAAAGATCGGGACATCACACATGGAAAGTTTGGTATTTACATTTAATTCACAGTATTTAATGATGAAAATGAGTTTGAAGCGAATTAATATTTCGGCAAAATAATGTTGTTTCCTGAATACTGTGGTTATTAATCTTCCGTTAGAAATATATTTCAATAGCATTTTGCATAATTAGTTCAGTTTTAATTTTTCTGATTAAAAAATTACCGCCTCCAAAAACCGAAATATAGTGAAGAAAATTGCAGCAATATTTTAAAAATAAGACGTTATAATTATCTAAGTGAGAAAAATATTGGTATTTTGATTGAAAGCGGAGGAGTTACGAAATGTTATGCTTATGTTTAACATCAATACTTTCTTCAATCTTCCGTCAGCTCTTGTTCTCCAGATTACTGCTTCTTTGTAAATTTTCACAATAATTCCTTTCTAATTAATGAACACCATTGTGTGTTGTTTAAAGCTTGATTATTTTCTAAACAAATACATGTATACAAAACTCTTGAAATTTTATCCAAAACGCAAATGATTGCTTAAAATTCTAATTTCTTTTGACATATCAAAGCCGTTGTCATTTGCTACGTCGGTACTTACGTATTGACGCCACCGAGGCTACAGATTGGCGGTAATGAGCCAATAAAGAGCAATCTTGTTTACAAAAACCGCCAAATTGGCGTTAATACGTAAGTACAAAAACCGCCAAATTGGCGGCACTTAAAAACCGCCAAATTAGCGTTAATACGTAAGTACAAAAACCGCCAAATTGGCGCCACTTGAAAACCGCCAGATCTGTAGCTTCGGTGGCGTTAATACGTAAGTACCGCTACTTCAAACCTAGAGGGCATTTATATTTCCAAAGACCATGTTTTGTCCCATTGAATATTATGCTCCATTTCTCATTTATTATTGTATGTACTTCCTTTTCCTTTGCAGTCTGATGACAAACAGCGAAATTAATGACTTTGAACTTTCTATAATCAGTATATTCAGGTTATATTGATGATTATTGATCCCATTTCTCTTTCTGCAAGATTTTCTTTTTAATCTATTTTCGTTAAAGATATTTTTCAAAGTCATATTACAATTTGGGATAACAATGAATATAAATATTTCCTGCAACATTTTGATCTTTTTATTCTAGTTGAATAGCCATTTTACGAAATATATTTTGATTTTTATGTCATATTCATTATACTAAAAGGTTTAAGAACTATAAATTCCATATAAGCAGTAGAAGGAATGCGAGAATAAATCTTAAAGAAGTAAAAGTAACACAGTAAAAGATTCGCTTTTGCAATATCGTTCGTCTTTGTCATCGTTTACATGAAATAAAGGAGAGCATATTTTTAAACATTATAGGAATATTTTTCGTCATTATTTAGTTAATGTGATATGTTTTCTTTAAAACTAATCTGAAAAGTTTCTCATTTCATGAGCAAATATATCAATCATGAGAAAACTTTATTTTCAATGCGGTAAATTCATGTTGTATAAATTCTATTTTTATTATTGTTGTTTAGCAATGCTTTGTTAATGAATTTTACAGTTTTGAGTAAAGATAGCATATACGTTGTTTTATAAATTGCTCCAACAGGTTTTGTTCCTCATAGCTTTGTTAATACGAATAACGACATGTAATCTAAATAAACACTTCACGAATATTTGTTTGAACACGTTTGAATCACGATCAAACACAATGTTGCCAATATGTTGCCATATTGTTATTTGCAATAATTGCCCACTGTTAATACAATACATAGTATATTGTTACAAAGATCGTTTTGTGGGTGTATGGTGTAAACAGTTCAACACGCAGGATAATGGAGAATTAAGGTTTATTCTCAAGTATGCAGGAATAACACGTAGCACAGGTAACAGGAACAATAACTATTGTATAGATTAGCAACACAAACAGACAACAATTCACTAGTAATAACAGTAAGAGCACTTTCGGATTTGGGAACACAAACAGTCAGCAAATCACTAATAATGACAGTAACATCACTTTCAATAGCGCTGCGCTCCCCGGCTTTCCAGCTCGCAATGCAAACGAAACTCCTAATTCGTTCGTCGAAGGCGTTAGCACTCCGTTTATATACCCTTGCTCGCCTGGTTGTTACGTCACATGGAAATATCTATCCCATTCTAGTATCTCCTCTCCTAATGGATATATCGAAAAAATGATCGTATATTGGGGGATCTTCGATTTGTCGCCAAGTTGCCAAAATGGTCGCCAAGTTCGTCGCTCAGGTCAGGGGTCCAGGCCTGGCCGCTGTCCGTCACTCCATGCTTACCCCTGTAAAACTCCCTTCCCAACTATAAGACTGGCGAGGCAGGAAAGCAACATTACATCTTTGTAACAAATTATTAATTAAATGAGAATTAACTTAATCCTAATGAAAGTATATTGTGGATGAATTTTTGTTAAGAATTTAATTTAAACCAGTATTAAAACAACTATTATTCAAAGAATTATTTTGTTATATGTAATATGTTTCAACATCTAATTAAATGCATCTCAGGATGTTATATTTCAGTTTTAAGACACCGACGTGTCTGAACATACCATCTCATCTTGTAAAACTTTTGAGAGTACATCTGTAAATGTTACATGAAAAGATTATATTTTCCACAAAGCTTCACTGTTGAAAAGCGTTATAATACACAGGGAAAAAATATTGCAGTAAAATGATATTTCTTTATAATAAACATCAAGGTTTACTTCGATTGCTTTTGGATAATGATAAAGTAAAAGAAAAATTTTGACTTTGTGTTGTCATCACTCCCTGTATATATCCGCTCACAATTACATTAGACACAATGAAAACAATAGTAGAAGAAAACAGTTTTAAAAATTGCAGCTTATAGTAACATTTAGCATATTTTATGTAAAATAAGTTAAGTGCGTAAGTAATTTTAAGTAAAGTAAAGTAAGTACGTAAGTAATTTTAAGTAAAGTAAGGTAAGTTCGTGAGTAATTTTAAGTAAAGTAAGGTAAGTACGTAAGTAATTTTAAGTAAAGTAAGGTAAAATACACGAAATGATGTTTCATATCTTGTTCGAAATGTTTTAGGTATTCACATTCCTTTTCCAGTTACATTTAATATGCACCCCAAAAATTATAATAAAACAGACAACATAGGAAATCATGTTACAAGTTGTCAAGATTCTGCAAGAAAAATATAAAAATTAAAATCAACTTAATTAAAATTATGTCTTCAAATGTTGATTTGCAAAATTGCTTCGTTTTATTTATCCAACTTTACATGAAAATAAACTTTATCGAAGATTAATGAACGCTTCCATAGAAAAGAATTACAAGTGAAAATCGGAATATCTTCAACATAGTGATTATTATATAATTATCTGATCTTTGTGGGTCTGTTGCTAGGATATTTTAATTTTGTTCCGCTTAGTTCCTTGATTGATTACATTCCTTAGAGAGGCATATAAATTTACGATCAATAGAAAAATGCAAGAGAAACAATGAAATTCTCTCTCAATCAAAAGGCTAATATTGTTTCCCAGATAATGAAATTAAATTAGTATTTTGGTAAAATGCATGGAAGAAAGAGGCAACAAACATAAAAGAAATCGCTTTATTATTGGAGAGATATTTTGACTTAGCATAAAAAGAAAGCTTATTATGTTCTTATTCACTTCCCTCCCATAATTCACAATTTTTCCTTCCTCTCATTTAATAAATATCTTTCCAATCTTATTGATACTAAACACACACATTGTTCTTTCCGGCATTCATTTATCATCTCAAGATGAAATATTTTGTCGCTTAACAAGCAACACCACCTATCTCGATTTTTTGAAATTTCAGAGGAAGGAAATACTCAATTTTTTGCCAATAATAACGAATATTTCTGAATTTTTCTTCACGTCTTGTTGGAACATGCGGTAATATGTTAATATCTAATGTTAAAAGAAACTCAGATATGTCCCTTATTGGTTGCAAAAAACTGAGTATTTTCTTCCTCATTGCAATTTCGAAAATTGAAATAGGTGGTGTTGCTTGTTAAGCGACGATTTTCTATTTTCAGTGCCAGATAAATTCCAGTTCCAATTAATAAAATATAATTTATTTCTTGTCTTAGAATTATGGTAATTTGAAATCAGCAGTTTTTTTTTTAATAAATCAGTGATCATATACCCGTTTAGAATACAGATATAAAGGTTTAATAATTTTTTAACTTATAATATTATTATTTTAATATTATTTAAAAGAAATTCAGGTGTTTTTGTTAAACTTACAGAAAAATTGGTAAATTCATATATTTTTAAAATTTAATTAGTCGATAGATAGTCAAAAAATTATTTGAAAACCATTTACGTTTACATTTTGTATTTTTCAGCTATAATAAGAATGAGGTTACATTAGTTGTTTTAGGCGTACTATCATATAGGAAATATTCATACAATTCTCTTATATTCACACTATTCTGCATTCTGTCACAAAAAAATTATCTGAAAAATATAGCCGAATAACAAACTGTTGCATGATATTTTCACTGCATTTTAGCAAATTTGATACATCTTGTATTGAAGTTCTAATATTCTCTTATTAGAGAAAAGAGATCTTCCTGCTATTATGTTTCATCCTTAAAACAATAAAGAAGCAACCGAAATGTGTTCTCAAAAAGGTCTCAAGTGAAAATACCGTTTTTTCCCCAAGTGTTTCATTACGTTTATGATTTTTAAAAATAGAAATAAAACTTTTTTCTTTCGAAAATAAATTAATATCAAGAGAAGTAGATTAAAGTTTCATTGCATTAATTACCAGAAGTGCATATTAACATGGTGGTTTAATAACCTTTCAAACAGAAGATAGAAGTATAGATACTGTTTCTCGATATTTGTCTGAAATATAGAATGAGTAGATATCACTTTTGCTCCTTGATATTGCTGATATATTCAAATGTTCAATTATTCAATCAATGGATTTTTTGAAAGTAATTTTTACATTTAAAAAAATCAATTGGAATGATTTTAGACAATCGAGCAAACTCCAGATTCAAAATGGAATAAATTGTCACCCAAATTTTGCAATTGCAAACATGGGCGAATAATGCACACGGCTATTTAAAATCCATAAGCAAATATTTCGAAAGAAATGAAAGAATCTATACAGATTTAAAAATTTGAAATTGAGGAAATCAACAAACTAACCATGCTATTTCAGCAAAGACAATTTTTTAAAACAATAACAACTTGTTTTCGCTTTCATTTTTAAATAAATTTAGTAGGAAGAATGCACTTGATAGAGATAAGCTTGACTAACTTGAGAAATGCTAAAATTAGACACAATTCTTATTCTTTGAATTTTTTTATCTATATAATCCATTTTTCAACGTAAACAACAAAAGAATCTGATATATATTCCTTCATGCGGTCATGCATTTGCTTGTAGCATTCAAACTATAACTAGCAAGATGGCTACATTAAATGTTCCAGATGGAATTATCAGACTTATTAATAATTATAAATACTTAGCACAGTTGAGGAAAATGTAGTTTCAATTGTGCAAAGGCAGAAACACTAGTGATTGTATGGCACAAAAATAATCGGGTTTGAAATATGTGAAAACAAAATCGCCGTATTCGGCAATTAATAGAATCCTCTCGTTTCGCTCGTTTTTAATAGGGTTATTATTCTCTAAGTTTAACATAAAATGAAAAATATAATTGTAAGATATGAAATACTAAAGACAATAATGATTATATTGCATGATTTCATTTATATTTCAGTTGACGCAAGTTAGTTTTTGAAAAAGCTGGAACTAATACTCTCTGCGGATAATAAATGGAGATAAGTGATTTTCAGCGTATAGCAACTAAAGTAGATATATCTGCTGTAAGTGATAATTATTTTTACTTTGTTTTAAAAGATACTTCACTTATTTATTTTGCGAAGAAAATTAACATTAGATTCTTCTTAGATACACTTGTATCTGACTAAATGTATGCGGCATTCCAAGCCAACTTATGTATAACCTGGCTAAAGCAATGCCTTAATGGTTTTAAAAGAACACAGATTGCTAAGTTGGAAATTATAACTACCTTTTAGGAAAACTAAACAAAAAGTTAGAGTGTTAAATATTAAGATGAAATATGTAAATAGCAAAATGGATCAATGTTATACCATTTCATGCATTAATCTTTGAATTTCATTACAAGTCCATATCCTAAAAGTTTTGGAAGAAAACCATTGTTTACATTTAAAATATCGGTAAGAGATATGCATGGAAATGTGCAGGAGAAATTCACAGGGTAGATAAACAAATGTAATGGTTTTTAGGAAAAAGAAAGATTCCTGAGAAAGCAAAAAACATATGAAATTTTTATTGAAAAGAGTAAATATTTAATTCTAACGTTAGTTTCATTGAAATTTAATTTAAATTGGATTTCAAAATCATTTTCAGATACAAGAAGTTTTATGTGTCTTTTTATACAAAATAAATATTCATTACATAAAAATGTGCATGGAAATCATAATTTCGATTCCCCAATGAGCTTCAGATATTATTCAGGTTGCTCATGAATCTTAATTAAAATTATTCGCTAAGTTTTTAATAAAGAAACAAATTACTTCACATCTAATTTATCATCTCATTTCAGAGGGCGTTATATTCAGTTTAAATAAAATTAATTCATCAAACATGCCTTTCTCTCTCTCAGAAGCATAAAAAAATTTTCTTCCAAGAGATATCTCTCAGAAAATCCTCCCTTTTTAGTATAACTTTAATATACATATTTTTCCAGCTTCAAGAATTTTTAAATTAATGTAAATTACTTCCCTTCATTTCCTCTAAGTCATATGCCATATTTTAAATTTTAAATAAAAACCTTTCTCTGAAATTCAAAGGTTTGAAACCACTTAAATTAATGCAATTTAATATTCATATATTTAACAAAATAATTTTCAGTTAATTCCCTATGGTTAAAACTAGCGAAATGATAAGCTTATTTTTTTATTTATTTATTTAAGATATGTCATATTATACTTATTACTACCCTCTTTAAAAGAAATGTAGCCCCAGAAAATGACATCCATCGTGCCTTTTAAATATCAATGTCTAAATGAAAAGACTGAAAAAATATTAAAATAAATTATTGTAAGTAAAGTGAGAGAAAAAATTAGACTTATACTGCTTAATTCTCTGCAGTAATAGTGATCTTCAAAATGAAAAACATTGAATCTCTTGATATTTGAAGTTTAAGAGCATTTTCAATATTAACATTGAGTAGTACGAATACTGTATTATTCTGCATTATAATTCTACCTTTCTGAATGTACGAGAGTTCTTTTATTCCTTTAGTTATTAAATCTTTTATGCAGCCAATTTAGCCCATAAATTCTTATATCTATGAAATATGTTTTGCTATCAATATTCAAATTAGTATGTTGGATCACATTTGATGTTTATTTTGAAATATGATAGACAAACCAGTTATTGAAACCTGTTAGACACTAATCTTAATTTGAAAAAAAAATAAGCTTTCAAGTCAATTATCAGTTTTACGTAGCATAACCTTTGGTAGACCTTTAAAATTAAACTAAATAAGAATGAAGGGATAACAATTACTGTGGATTCAATTACTCATCCATAGAGCATCAATAACCAATTTTCCACTATGTATTCGCAATTTATTCCAAAATAAATTTCAGAGATATTTTTATGAACCCATTATTCAGCTTACAGTAGAGAAAATCAGGAAAAGTTTCAATGAATTACATCTTGATTGACCTATCTTTAGTATTTTCCAATGATTAATTGTATAAATATGAGTAAATGTGACAATAAGTGTTTAGATTACCCTAGAAGGCTTTATTTTGGTTTCAATTGCTCTGCAATTACAATTGTATTATCTATTAAGATTCTTTCTTCACAAACAATAACGGTAATAAAAGCAACTAATCCTTTAAATTTTCAAACAGGATAAATTTAACCATTTGCATTTTATAAAATTGTGCAGTTTTTTTATATACGTATGTTTATGTGCTTAATTCTCTTTTCTGTACGAGGCACGATTTTCATTCAAAATGAGATTTTAGTATGATAAAATATATTAGGTGTTTTAGAAATATTTTCTTAATTTTGCTATTGTCATATAATAAAAACACATAATCAGTATTCCTCCTTAAATCGAAATTTATTATCCCTTCAGAAAATATTTAGTGGCAAATAATTTAAAAAGTATAAATTGATATTTAAAACTTAATAATTGCCAATATTTCTTTCCTTTTGACAAGTGTCGGTATTTTCAAGTTTCGTAAACCGTTGTTCCAGTTCTAATTCATTTAATATTTGGTACGAAAAGTCATAAAATAAAGAGATGAAACTTTTGACCCTCATTCAAAAATTTCACAAATGAAAGCAGTGTTCCGATGGACTGTGGTATAAAAGATGATAAACCATGACATTACCTTGCGACATGAACGGTAAGCTGTTTTAAAATTTTCAATTTAAAATGGTCTGAAAGGAAATGTGCTAATTATACGCAATAATTTAAAAACATAATTATTTTTTTCCTAAAGTGTTCAAATTTTTATCATCGATTTATTTTAAAATCTGAGGGCCTTACGATCCAGAGCTTTAATTTTTGTTGCAAAACAGCCAGAAAGGAATTGCTCTATTTACGTTCATTAAGTTAAAAATATAATATTTCATTTTTTCTGAAACGTTTTCATTTTCTTAAGAAATTTCTTTTAAAATTCGATCATAATAATTTTTTTAAAAATATTGTTTCATATGCTTCGATATAATAAGCATGGAAATGCTTAGTTTAATTACTTTTCTCTCACAACTAACATTGGCAAATAGTAGATAAAGATCAATTTGTATTTTAAGAACACAAGAGAGGAATGAAAATTATTACTTAATGTGTGAAACAGGAAAATTTTCAAACTCATTATGCTGAACTCCTATTTCTTAATTTAAAACTTCTATTCCTTTGCATGTTCTTATTTTCCTTAATTTTTGTAAAATGATCGAGAATCAACAATAAAATGAAGTAAAAATAGTTCAGATGGATAATAGGATTCTTCAAAGTAAAAAGTGATTAAGGACCAAAAAATTGAAAATATTAATGTTATAATGTATAAAATGAAATTGAAAAAAGAAACTTAAATTTATGAAATATCAATTGAAAATCAGATAAATAAATTACAAATTCATTTCTTTAATAAACGTTCTATTTATCTGGGCGAAAATGAAACGAATACTAAAAGTAAATCAAGTAGTAGTAAAATGTAAATTAAAAATTCTGTAGCTAATAAAGTATTAAAATAATTATAAATATGTATTTATGAATTTAAGATAAGAAAATGTTTCTGTACTTTTAAATTTTTCTTTATTCGTGTTTTATTGGTACTTGCTTTTACTTCAAATTATAAAATTTAAAGAATTTATGATGAAACAGATTAATGGATCCCCTGCCAAACATTGCATCCTTCATTAAATCATTATGAGAACGTTGCTTCTACTTCAAATTATAAAATTTAAAGGGTTTGTGATGGAACTGATAAGAATTATTCCTGCACCGATAAATGGATAAAAAAATGTAATTTTTGAACGTTTAATGAACATGAATTTATACGAAATATTCGATCAGAAATCAAGCATTCAATAAAATTGCAACTTATGACTATTTTTTGGTTTCGCCGACTTTAATGATTTGAATTGAGAAGATATATTTCAATGCCTATTTTCAATGCAATATTACAGCAACGTTTCATTCCATTTAGTGAACACGGACTTAAATGAAAAGTTTCGCAATCTCGTAACCGTGAAAGGATCTTTCAGTTAAAATAACATTAAAACTGCGAAATCAAAAACGACATAACTTTTAGATAAATTAATTTAAAACTAAATACTATCAACAATTAAAAGTTACACAATATTACAAGTTATATACATTTAAAAAAAATGAAGTTTCAAATTTAATGAAAAGAATAATTAAAAATCATGCGTATTTTACCCATATAAATTACAGATTACTACATTGCAACAGAGATAATTAACTCGTCGAATAGAACATATAAGTAAAGAATGAATCTTTTAATTTAACTCGGTTTAGACTTGAGGTCAAATTTAGTGACAGACTGGCTGCATCTGTCGTATTCTTTGACATTCATTTGAATTTCGGTAAAGCTTTGACATTTAGATTAACCTCTCAGTGTGAATAATTACTGACTGTGAAATCACTGAGACATCAGAGATCCCTACCTCCATGTATGTATACTAAATGGAAATTATTTGAACTTGTTAGACACATCCTCTGATGTCTTTCCACGCGCCAACAATTCTGACTGCCTTCAACACAATTATTAGTGGATCTCCTGTCAAACACTACACCCTTCATTAAATCATTATGAGGACCTAATTGATTCATGCTTGCATGAACCTGAATTCACAGAATGAATATTGCAAAATAAGACCTTTGTTAATTATTATTTTTGCAAGTGATTTAGCCAGAAACGTAATGAATTACAAACGCGTTGTAATTAATGTTAGTTTCAAATTTCTCATCTCAAATCTTAAATAGCATGCAACACGTAGTTGCAATTAAAATGCAAAATTTTCCTAGATAACTAATAATTTTGTAAATCTAAATTGATTTTCTTAGTCTTAAATTTAGTTATAGACACAGAGAGTTTTAATTAGAAAAAATTATTTAACTGAAATAACTTTGGAGTCGTTGCAGATAGTACTACGAACTTTTTTTATTGGAAGGCACTTAGAAAAAGGAATTTGCCGAGAAAAGTTCTAACTTCTTTGGTGAATTTCGTCGTAAGTCCTTAGGGCATAACAAATTCATCATTAACCCTCCGAGCGGCGCAAACGTCTTTTTTCCGTTTTTCATGTTCAGTTCAAAAGCAGATAGGTCGTATTTATGTGTATATTTTCTTAAACAATCATAGATAAAGTGTTCTTAAGATTTCAAAGATATATTTAAATACAAAAAAAATCGATTCATTTACTTTAAAAGCTATGTTTTCTAACCTGATAGCTAAAAGTTCAAAATAATTGGGCGCTCAGAGGGTTTTAAGCGCGATTTGATATCCTTAATAAACACTTTTGATCTCAGTCGACATAAAAAAAAGTCGAGTGAGATCCAAAGTGTTTATATACAGACCTATATGTGTCGGGACATATATAGGACGATGTTAAAAAACCTATATGGGTCTCATGATAAAGAGAAAGTGAGGCGTCTTTAGTTCGCGATCTTGCAGTCTCTATGTAACATTTAAAATAAAAGTAAGTCTTATTTAAAATCCTCCTTAATAATATTTTTATTTTGTGGTTTTATACCTAAAATCTGTTTGTTTTGTATTTTTGGTGTAATTTTTTCCTCAGAAAATTATACGATATATTTGCATACAATAAAACATTTAATCGCCAAAGGAAAAATTTAATTTGTATCTATAATCTAAATCCTTATTTCTGTTTTTAAATAGAAGAAAATGTTTTGCAATCGGATGAATCAGAGAAAACGCATAAAAAACCCTTCATATCATTTTAATTTCCACACATTTCCCGAATTTGTCTGAGTCATTAACGTGAAATTTAGCTTTGGACAAATTTCAAAATCAAAAAAAATTGTTAAATTTCGTTGCAGAAGAAGCAGAGTTGCATATTTCCCATTTCTCATTTCTATATTTTTATATAGAATTTTTTAAAAAAATCAAGTGTTGTCCCACTGTACCTTCAATGGTATTTTTAACATTTATGAAAAATCTAAAAATACTCTTAATTTAGTATAGTGTACAGAGGTTTCTTGGTTAAAGACATGAAAGAAATACACCATGATTTAATGGAGCCATATTTATAATAAAATCATCAAAAAGTATAGTATATTATCCTTTAAGTGCCGAGTGTTGCTTTTAAGCAAAATACCCAATTTTTTCTTCTAAAATCTTGAGAATATGACTAAAGCCGGCCATTCACTTGAAGTATAGCCATGCCATTTGTCTAAGCCCGTTTCTCTCCCACCCAATTTAATCGAAAAATACAGGCACGCCATTCACTTGTATTTAAAAGGATGCTAACTCTGAACGAAGGTAGGGGGAGAAATCTTCTTTCCCTTTCTACAGCTGCTTGTTAAGCGCTATTCGATTTTCCCCAGTCAGCAAATTTTAATTGATGCTACCCTCGAAGCGATGCTTCAATCTATGCAAGGTATTGTTTTTTCGATAGCCTCTTTCAGGATCCCTTTGATTTTTCCCTCCGATTTCAGTCCAGACGGGATTCCAACCATGGCAAGCCGTTTTGCTCATTTCCATAGATTTTTATCGCTTTTCCCTTCTCGAGTTCCAAAATATAGAGTTTGTCAGTGAAGTGATGCTTATTGTTGCTGATAGGATATATACTGAATATTTATTAAATTAATTTACAACATATAGATGGCAGCCTGAGGACTGATAAAAAATAAAAATAAATTGATGTTCTTCACTTGAGGCTGCATCATTTTATCTTTGCTTGCACGCTTGAGAATACCATATTTTAATCTACAATGTTGAAGGAAAATCCTTTAAAAATTTCTCGGGAACAATTGATCATAGCGACATAAATTTTATTTCACTATTTTAGAGCTATTAAATTTGAAATTAGAACTACAATTACTCTTTTAAATTTAAAATTACTGAAATTTATCTAATAATGAAATAATACTGTTTAACGTCTCGCAGTGCTATGGCGAGAGTTTTATTGTTGGTGTCGTCAGAGAGTTACTGAGAGATCTGGGCTATTATAATAGTAATGTAAGTTCACTTATCAAAAATATAGTATTGATGGATTAAGTCTTTTTCAATAAATATAAACTACTGACGAAACAAATTGGTTACTTAGAGAGATTTCTTTGAAACCATCAAAATAAATTTGTTCTGTAACGCAAATAATTTATTTTGAAATAGAATATTTCTCACCAAAATTGATAGTTACAAGGAAATTCGCCAAAAGCATAATTTGTCTTAAAAGTCCTTTTTTGTATAAGACCATTTTTTATATAGAAGTACATACTTATAATTTTTGACTTAAAGTTACTTTCTTTTTTATCATCGACATTTTTAACGCACTTTTCCTTTAAAATAAGAAATAAATAATGGACTGCATATCTCTTTTCAGATGAAACTGATATTAGAATGGAACATTTATCATTCAAGTGCTAATTTCACAGAACCATTCAATATTTTTCAGCGAATGATTCTTTTTTTCACAGAATTTATTTATTTTTTGTTCCCTTCGCAGTGAGCTGATAAATTGCGCATACAAAAGCTTACAAAGATACTTTTGCTTCTTTCTGATTGTTTCTTTCGAGAAACAGGTTTGAACAGCACTAGGAACACTTTTAAGTGCTAATTATTCAATAATATCATTCGAATTTTTCAGGCAAGATTTCCAAGTGCATTTTCATTAGAGGATTGCGAAAAATGTTTTTTCTTGTTCTAATTTTTTGCACTTCGTTTCCCGATGTGACATCAAATATATTTTATAAAAAAACTTATGCTGACCTACAGCTTACGTGATGCTTATTTTGCTGCGGATATTTAGTGGAAGAAACATGAAAATGCTTTCTTCTCTTTTAAAATTTTTAGAAGATAAGATTCGTATTCAGTTTCACTCACTCCTGACGTTACCCTTTTTATTTTAAATAGTTAGCAAACAATATAGTCATCAAACTTTAGGTGATAGAATATAGCTAGTGAGTAATAGAGTAAACTAAAAGATAGAGAGATCAGTAAAAGTGAGAGAAGGAATAAAATCATATTCGTACACCGTTACACCAGTTGCAGCTGCCCAAATGCAAAGGAAAAATTGCTGCTGGCACAGCCTCTGTAGCCTCCAAAAAATTCATTCATAATTCTTCTTAAAATAAAAATGTTTACATTTTTACTGATTTTGATATGAAGTATCAAATGATTATTAGCAAATTTGTGTAAAATTAATGATTTAATACTATAATTTCCTAACTTTTCCAATCCGATTGGTTGTAACAATTATTAACTTATACATACTTACAGGGTGGCCCAGCGGGTAATGTATGCAAAACAATCTAATAGATGGCACTAGCTGCGAGAAAGTGAGACCAAAATTCGTGCACATGATCATTAGAGCGGGCAATTGTATAGGTGTGTGTTTCGTTAGCGAGAGTTGAGTTTAAGTGTGTTGTTCAGTTGTGATTGCCACAAGTGAAAATGAATAAATATTCAACAGATATTCGAGTGTTTTCGGTGCTCGAAATGCCATGAAAATGTTACGGCAGTGCAAGGGGCATGGCAGGAGGTGTTTCACAACCAGAACTGGCCGGACAGAAGGATTGCAGTCCACACGATTGACTGCGAAGTCTGCTCACTCGTGATGGATGCCTCACTGCTGTCCTTGTTAAAGAAGATGGTAACTTCGAACTCCTTTATCAATAATTGCCTACTACGTAATTTCAACAAATTATCATTAAAAACTTTTCATCACTCTTATTTGTTTTAAAATTCCGATTCGTTTCAAAGATTACCCGCTGAGCCACCCTGTATGTAATAATTATTAGCATGCATGATCAAGGTGTAGTTTGAAGATCATGCTTCATTTTAATTGGCTAATCTATAATTATTTCATTTAAGTAGTATTTAAAGGAGCACATTTGAATATGCTTTTGAGAGTTATATCTCCAGATATAAACACAGCAAACACACATAGATATTTACACTTATATTCCCTCAAATGGGGCTTTTGTGCTTTTTTCTTATTTATTTATGTATATTTATGTGTTTCTTTGACTCTAAACAAAACTTGTTTAGATCTAGCACTCCTTTCCATTATTTTTCAATTTTTTTCTACTTTTTCCCAATGGTTTCGTGATAGTTACAGACTTTTAATTGCGTTTTGTTTGCTCTAAGCAGAAGTGCGATGTTGTGTAGTTTTCCCCTGAAGAACGCTCACAAATTCAATCACACTCATATGTTTATACTTAAGTATATAGCAATGTATTTATGATTTTATACTTATGAGGTATATTTATGATTTATACTTACGAGTTTCTACTTACTATCCAATTTCACTAACTCTGGTTTATCCAGTAAGCACAGAAATGCATACATACACGCAATCAAGTAACATAATTTTAATTGATATCTATATGCACCTTGACAGACAAAAATGAACTGGCATTATTACAACAAAAATATATATTAATAAAACAAAAAATATATGAGCAAATAGCAATGCCGAAGCTATTTCTGTGATGACTGATGTGAATGCAAAGCGTCGACTCAAATGGTACCACAAACATAAAACCCCATCGAACGTCACTTCGAAGAAAATAATATCTCCGATAAATCGCCATTCACATTTTTTTTTCCACAACAGAACATGTGTACTTCACTAGAACGCCTTTATATTCGGATGAGCAAGACTGCATTCGTTCAATTGTGAAGCATTGCAGTGTTTCTGCCATGATTTGGGCGATGATATCATGTTTTCCTGCAAGGCCTATCATCAAAGAAGAGTAGCTGGGAGAGACTATGTGGACATTTTAGCCAATCAGTTTTATTGTGTAATGCAATTATTCTTTCCATCTTTATGAAGTAATTTTGCAGAACTAGAACTGTCCACTTAAAACAGTAAGACCTTTCAAGGAGTGGTTTGATGAGCATGAAGATAAAATTACACATCTCCCTTGGCCTCATATCATTGAACATTGTGGTCACCTTTGGAGAAGAGAATCCTTAGACGACATCCTCCACTATCATCTCCACGAAGCCTCTCACGATTATTTGTGCTAAAGTAGGTGGCGATTTTGAAATAATAGAAAGAACAGTTTCATAACCTTTTCAATATGCAATTTCAATGAATAGCCAGTTGCCATCAATCTGAAATTAATGCCAACTGGCCTCCATATTAAAACATGTAAAGGGATTGCATATTCTTGCATTTATAAAGTGAATGTATGAAAGCAATATACTTGTGGAGATACAATTAGATTTAAATCTTTGCTTTAACCCTTAGTTGGTGGCGTACAGAGTACGCCAGTTAGGTATTTCTTGCTGTGAAATATTAATTGTTTCTCCCTGAGCCCTCTTCCCTCCCTCTGACCTAATAGGAACAGCCCTCGACTGCAATGCGTCTAATCGATTCGATCATTCTGACTTTTGACTTTCAATCTAAGCATTTTTTTCCGCTAGCATGACGTCGGTGAACTCAGTACTCCAGAACCTTGTGTGCTTCCAGCAGAATCGAAGACAAAGACACGACGGATACACGCAGAAAAACAGATAAGTTAGCTACAGTGAGAGAATTTTTCGACTCTTTCAATGAAAAGTGATAACATTTTATACATCTTGTGATCAACTTACGATCGACAAAAACTTTGAGCCCTATCTTGGGAGATGCTCATTTATTCAATATATGCGGAATAAATTTCTTCTTTTTTCTTTTGTTTCTGTAATTATTTTTCTCTACAATTGTTCCTGAACAGATCAAAGTAATAAACTGAGAAAAATGGGTAGAAATATTACGCAGAGTGTGGAAAAAACGACCTGGATTATTCCATACACCTCCCCTCCCAAATTGTGCTATATACTATCCCCTCCTACGAAGGATTAAGAACTCCCAAATAATGAGAAGTAAGTGAAAGACGCTTTGCATGCAACTTACTGAAAATTCAAGAGATATAAATTGATATCCCCATTACAACGACATTCAGTGAAATGCTCATTCATTATTTTGATTTTTTTACAACTGGAACCTGAATTATACAAAAGTGAAATTAAAGGGATATAAAAGACTTATAATATTTTCAACAAATTATATTTATATTAAAGGAGGATCCTGCTTTCATTTAAAATAGAAACTGAGGATATAAACCACTGTAGATACAACGGTTATAAAACAAAAGGATTTGAAAGCCACAGAATAATGCCACTTCTTGTTAAAAATTAAGTGCCTTCCTTAGAAAATGAATACGCTTGCAATATTACAGATCTCAAAGTACATCTTATTGCGTTTTCTAGAAAGTTTATATTATAAATACTTTTATTTATTAACTGAAATGAATTTCTTTTATATGAATAAAGAGGTGTGATTCAATTTATTTCTGAATTTCCCAAAACTACTTGAGATTTATATATCGCTTGCAACACTCAATTGTCGCTGTTGAATTAAATTTTGAGCTCTCTCTCTTATTACAAATCATTTTTATATTTAAAATAATATCAGTGTGGCTATGCCATGAATCAGTTAAATTATTAGTTGGTATGTACGTATATAATTTTTGGAATTAATAATTTGGAATGATAATTTAATAATTAATAATTACTTAAATAAGTAATTTAATGAGTTTCAGATATCTTGAATGCAGATAATGATGGAGGGACTAATTTCAATAAATTAGAGTCAGGTAATACGGCGATGCGGTACCACAAATGCCATTCTAACTTTAATAGAGTTGGGAAAATTCGGCCAGTCATCATACTGATATAAAAGACATAAGAATTCCTCCCTAAAAGTTGTAAAATTCGATGCTTTGACACTCTGTTATTTGACTTTTGAAAGCGGAGCAAATCCAGCTTAATGTCTGCTTGAGGCGTAAGAGAAACACCGACACTGGAAATGTTACACCAAGATCAGATTCCTGTTTACACTAATAAAAATTCCAGTTTGTTTCTCTTTAAAAACTGAAACGCAGCGCAAATATTCCATTTTCTTTATCATTGGCAGTTTCATTTTTGTTCAAATACTGCCTTTGCAACAAACTTATCCTGCGAAGTGGGAAAGAGGTGCTATTTGAGAAATAAATCTGTCTCGAACTGTTCAACCGATAAGAAAGTGATTAGAATCTTACAATAAAGTTACTTGAAGAGCAGTCAATTCAATATGCTATTAGGCCACAGCAAAGCGGCCACAAAACCAGCAAGCTTCGTATCAACACCTCGAATGGACAAACATTTATCTCGTGCCTATTTGCCGCAAAAGGGAAAAAAGAGGAGGCAATGACTGGAGGAACGTCAATTGCACTAGCAATTCTAAGAGTACCAATAAAACAAAGTGGGCTGATCTAATACTTTCTTTTGTTTTGTACTTCCAAAATTTTACTGCACTTCAACTCAAAACAAATATATAGGAGTTGAAATGATTGACTAAATTTAGAATGATAAAATAGAAATGATTAAACATGATAAATTGAAGTGTTTTATATAAAAACAATCCACAATAAGTGGGATTTCGTGCTTTCTTTACGGAAATAATCCTATTTCCTTATCGTCTAGACGATAATATATTTTTTAGAGTAATACTGTATATGATTTATTTTTGTTTGTTTTGTGGTTAGAAAGGAACGTTATTCTATTTATGTTATATATATTCTTAACTTTCTCACTGTTTAATTTGTGCATTGATTTTTAATTCCTTGTATAACAATGTTTTAATGATTTCCTGGAAAACTGAATAACTCTATAACCTTTTATTTGTATCGCTCTCTACATAATTTAATTTAATATATCAAAAGACAATTTCTTATAAAATAATTTCTATTTGATAAAATAAAAATCCGATTAAAGCTAAAATAAGAAACAGTATTGAAATATTTTTCGACTGAATAAACTTAAATTTATCAAATTTATTCTAATAAAATCATTTACCGTGTACGTTTTTATAATATTTTACGCTCTGTGAAACATTCCAATTATCACAGCCTCCTCTATATACATATTTAGTATTCTTATACATTTTTGCCTTTAATTGTTAACTAATATATTAAAATACGCAAACCAAATAAAGGTATTCCCATTCTACATTTTTTTTTGTTGTTTTCCTAAAAATGAATTTTAAAATTTTTACATTAAAATAATATTTGATATAGTAGAAAGAATAATACATCTGAAAAAGAATGGTTTGATGTAATCTTTACTAATTAGATTATAACAAATGTATATTTGTATTAAGGCTTGCACCATAAAGAACATGTTTTGAATGGCAGTTCTGTTACCATTTGAATACTCATTGAAAATTCTCAAAAAATTATACCTAAAACTAAAGGTTATAAGTTATTCCTGGAATAATTGTTCGATTAAAATGTCTGATAATGAAAAAAACACTTATAAAGAATGTCTTTTCTCCAAATTTTGGTTGTTTATTCATCTCCATTTTTCATTAAATTCAAAATTTCCACATTCTTTCTTCGATAGTCTAGTGTTGGTTTTTACAAATATTTGAATATGAGTTTAATTTTGACTTGAAAGAAAAAGGCAAGAAAGATATTTTATTTTGGGATATAACGTCACAAAGTTTTAATAATTGTATCTAACAAAATAACTCGTAATGCAATAAAACTCAGCGGTAAAGAAATTTTAGTATCGATCTTTGCTTTAGTAATTGCAAGATAAAAAATTCTCTTATAGTTACAAGTATATTTTTCCACATTATTAAACAGCAAAAATAAATTTAAACATATTAGCTAGATGGGAAATGTTAAACAAGACCATTCACTTCAATTTATTATATTCATCATCTAACTAAGAATTTTTTAATAATATTACCATATATTATATGGAATAATCTCATCAATATCATCGTAGATTTTTATTGCATGAAAATAAGAGTATATCTCTTATCAGTAATATTTGGTAAATTATCAATATTCTCTAGTATTTTGTATCATTTTAAGAGATTCAAAGATAGGGTTTTTTCATAACTAAGTTGATTCATATGAATTTTAACAAAACATATATATATTTATTACGCATTTGATAAAGAACTTACATTAGAAAATATTCGACCAAAGAATTGGCATTATATTATGCCATTCTTCATGAGTTTTTCATAATCGAAGTAAATTAAATGTGCGTATTAATATTTGAATTTCTGCAAAGTAATTTAATACTAATATTTGTGCAATAGAATTACTAGCTATCAATACTAAATACATACTTTAATAATGATGCTGAAAGAGAAAGCAAACAAAAATTGTAATCTAAAAAACAAGTGCAAGTGGCACTTTTTTTTCACATTACAATTAGTGCACTGTATATTAGTGTTAGTTTTTTAATGTGATGATCTTAATATATTATTATTATATTCGGTGTGATGTTTAATGAACTATGAATAAGTCTTTATTTTATATCAGATGTCACTAATATGAATTTAAATATTCTGTGAAATGAAACAGTTGATATAATGAATTTTCCTAATTTCTATAACGTTTCTTTAAAAAAATAACATTTTCCTGCATTAGTTTTGGAAAATATTGAGATGATATTATCAACGAGCTCTGTCCCTACCTAAATAATTAGTCGATTTCTACGTAATATGCTAAACCATAATGTCAGGTGATTCAGACATCTGCAGTTTAAATTTTAAAATGCAAAAGTCACAACGCATGAATGTTATAATTTGGGCAGCAATTTTTAAATTTCAGTCACGCAATATTGATAAAGATGACAAATTATGACAACAACCCATTTATCATCCCAAAAGATGGATTTTGAAAACACGTTCGGCTATGTAGAATTACGAAACTGTTGAGAGTTTTAAATGCTTCACCATATGGAGAAGCTGTTTCCTTTCGGATTTGCGCTGAAACAAACCTATTCAGTAACATATATTTAGCAAATTAAATTATAGAAACGAGGTGATTTACAACTGATCATGCAAAAAGTTATAATAGTTTTATTATCTACTAGCCGCTTTCAGCGACCAGCTTGTTCGTCGGAAATATATATTCATCTTAATCTCTTATACATAATTTGTTATTTATGATTCCCTTAACAACAAAATTTTAAACTTCAGATTGTGGTAGATATTTAACACATGTTCTTTTAGTAGCCGCCATTTGTTCTGTTCATTGTCTACATAAATAACCCAGACCATGTCATCTAACATCTAATTGCACGTTATCGGAACCACCTTTCTTATACCTCTTGTAAAATATACATTCGATTTCAACATTAAAATGGCCCAGCACATTTTATGACCAGCGGCATATTAGCTGGATTGAAACATGCTAAGAAAGAACGAAAAAACAACAGCAATAATTATTCATATTTCTTAATACACGTAATACCTCACAGAGCTTGGTTTACAGATTCCACAAAAATTTTGATGAAATAAAATATGAAAGCAAAATTTATTATGAAATTACCCCAGCTTTCAACAATAAAAGAAAAACACACAATTAAATATTTCTTTAAACTATGAAAACTGTTTGAATCGCGTTACATCAATGAAAAGTATTTTTGTAAATTATTAAAAAAATATTTTTAATTTTTTTTAAACTAGAGAAAACGTTGTACAGAAACATAATTGATATCATCGAAAAGGAAATGTTTTGCACTTTCAGTTGGCGAAAAAATAGTTTTTTGTGATGAATTATTTAATTAATTAAAATACTAATTTTAATTAATGCTCAATTTTTAAATAATTAAAAATCTAATTAATATTTCGAAAAAGGGATATAGGTGCACATTCTCAACCTCCAAAGTATGTCTGTGCCAAATTTTGTAGCTCTAGATTCAGAGGTCTGCCCTGTAGAGCGCCAAAACACACACACTCCTTTATTATAACCCGCGACTTCGTGAGCGAAGAATTTGAATTATTATTATTTTTTTAATTCACGAATGCAAATGTTTCGTTACATGTTGAAAGGGGAAATTAAAAGTTCTGCGGTTGATAATACATAATTGAACGACCAGCAGGAGTGTACTGTACATGTGTCTGCTGTTATAGTTAGGTAATTTGTTAATCTATGCTAACACACTTTTGTATACAACGTTTTTTGCTCGGATGTAGAGGTTTTATTTCAAAAACTTTTAATGTAAGGATTTTTTTATATTCTTCTAAACCATATTTTTCTCATTTCTACACTGAATATTAATTTAGAACATGAGTTTGCATGATCGAATATTTCAAATTATCGTATACTTTATATACTGTTCTATTACAAAGAAAGATAAACTCAGATTGAGCGATCGACTCATTGATTTTCAGATATTCTAATATAATCAGGAAAGAATGAAATACATTTTAAATTTGTATCTTGCAATAGATGTATATTATTTGGTTTTCGTTTCGCGTATTCCTTCGGGTTATGGAGGTATAATGCTATCAATATTTTTCTTTTGCATACGTGCTGGTACATTTGTTGTAGTACTAAACGAATCGGAAACTTTCCATCACCTTCCCAACCACCCAATAGAACCGCCCATCTCTAATCAGCCGACAAATAGTTTTATATTCTTGTCCTAATGTATCTCAGAATAAATGGGTAAATTTCTGGTGAATGGGGGAGAATAAGATAAATAATACTAAGCATCGCAGGAACGTTGCAGGATATTTTAAATTTCATCTTCTTAGCATTTCCGTGCAATACTTTTTCATCGGATTTAAGTATGGAGAGAAATTATTCGTAGAATGCCAATTTCTTGGATAGAAAACTATTACGAACTGAATACTTCAATTGCAATCCTTGAATATCTGAATTGGAGAGTGAAAGTGTTTATATATGGATTTAAATGCATATAAAATATCTGCTTATTCATTCGCTTACTAAACTTAAGAAAATTCCTTAATGCACTGATGAAGTAGAAATGAAGATTTGGCAACATTTAAAATCAGTAATAAATTATCGCAAACATCAGCCTGTTTTTTGTTATATCTTCTTTATTATTTGACAATTACTTAAATTAGTATAATCTAAATATTAAAAAAACGTATAAAGCCTTCTCATCTCTAAGCAAACTAATTTCACATAAATGAGGCTTAGATTATTTCTAATTTAAGTTTGAAATTTGAAACCTGATGCTTAGAGAAGTTTCTAGGACTTAATGCAAACTATTCAAAATTTCTCCCAACTATGAGCATTCAAGACATGCATTTAATCCTATATTTAGAAGGAAATGCTAAGAGTCTTGAGCTCCGGATGTTGCGCTTTGAAAACGGATATTCAATCCTTTTGATGTTCACCAGATTTTGAACTAATTCTGGCATCAAAAATATCTCATTCTCCGTTTGCATTTCGGTGTTCACATCCATGGCAAATTAGAAAATCCGGATGTTGTATTATTCTGTTTACGAATTCTCTTTGAAACAATGTTTTAATTTAGTCCTATATATAGTATATGGTATGTAAATCCGTTTGTTTACTGTGAGTATTTTGTCATCTAGAAAATGTTAGTGTTTGTAAGGATTTGGACGTATTAGTATCCTATGAGAAGAAAACTCAACTACTCATATACTAGCTGATACGACTGGTGCCACTTGGGATAAAATTATTTTCTAGCTTTTCACTCAGAAAATATTGATTATTTAATTAATATTATCCTAAAATCTTCATTAACACTTACCCCATACTTCAAATATCATCTGCGGTATCAAATATCAAGTACGTTATATAACAGATATTCAATGCTTATCTAACAGATATTTCTGACAACGCTTAGAGTTTTCGCGCATCAAATCATCTGTTGAGGGCTGCGTGCTGCAGTTGTCATATGCGAGAATATCAAAATATTTTTAATTTTAGAACTCGAAAGAATTTCAATGCTCACCTAAATGCATTTTTTCAGATTTTCAAGCAAAAATGTATCAATCTGCATAAATAAAAGAAAACACTTATAAGCAGTCTTTAGTCTGCAGAAATTAAAACTACTGAATGTATTTTTGAGAAATATCGATCATAAATAATAGTGAAGCGCAAGAAAGGATTTAATGAAGATTTCGTGACAATTCATTAAATAGTTATTTTTTATTATTTAAAATCTATATTTCCATATATAAAAAATATTAGTTTAGTCATGTCATTCCTGTTGAATATTACAATTATTTTAAACAAATTTGTTTCTTTTCTTCCTAGTTGCCACTTGCAATTTGAATCATTTCTTAAAAATTATTAAATTTTTTTGATGGAAAGTAGCTTTCAGCTACTACAATTAAATAATCAAAATTGTTTCTTTCAATTTATATTCTCATTTTTATTTTTAAAAAGTATAAGACATCGAGAGGATTTTGTGTAGTATAACATTTTGCATAGCAACTCATTAGTATTACTATGATAGTACAATGTTTCTGTATGGACCTCGATTTAAATGCTTATTTAAAGTGAATCAGTTTGAATCTTCTGAAGATATAGAAAATGAAAGGGGGAATGTTTCTCTTTAGAAATATTATAACTTTATGAACAAAACACCTTCTGCCTCAAAACTTATTGATACTTAAATATGTGTTTACAGCAAAGATTATGAAGGAAAATATTTTGAATAGGGAATTTGTATCTCCATCGACTCTTAAAAGCAAGTATACATATTTTGAATTAAATTTTTACTCATCACGAATAATCAAATCAATTTTCATGTTAAAGAGGCAGTTTTTGCAATATGAATTTTGTAACAAAAATTTTATTTAAATATATATCATTCCCATATTTTGGCTGTTTTAAATTCAGTTTGCTAAACAACTCTTGGTCGCCACTATGCTGTTCTTAAGCAAAAGAATTTAACTTCATTATTAGAGTCTATGCATGCATTAGCAGACTAGCTTGTACTGCGAATGCCTGATGGAAACACAATTTTTAAATAACAAAATAATATTTGAATTATTGTCGCAAAATATTCGCTCGTATGTTTCATAGTATTTGTGAGCCAAAATGTGAAAAAATTCTATTATGTAGTTTCAAGTTCTACAACGTACAAACCATAAAGGTGTTTCAATCTTATTTTTATACAATATCTATATGTATTCATATAACTTAATGAATGACGGCGTCATTTAATTAGGAATGTGAGTATCATGAGTTTTTGTGCAAAGCATTAGGCTTAAAATAATTCTAAATATCACACATATATCTTAGTTTGGATCCCTCGAAATCCGACAGCATATTGTCCAAGTGGTGTTATATCTTGTTAACCTATACTGACCTTAGAAGTATGGCAGCATGACCTCGTTATTGGGAAAGAGGAACATATGTTCGATACCAGTTAATACATGAATGTAGACAAGGAGAATGTTTAGTCTACCTTGGATCAAATGGCTTCACGCGTTGTGTAGAAGTATAAAGTAGCGGATTTCAGCTCTGGCATAGCTTCGTAGTTTTGTAGTTTTCATTATTTGATCTTAATTGAAAATTTGCTCTTATGTAGATTTTGAACGTGACATTAATCTATCTTAACTTTTAACCTTCAAAGTTAATTGCCGAGAGATTTCTTTAACAAATTTGAATAAAATCTTAAAGCATGCATTTCAACCAAGCGAACTTGTAGTTTGCGTAATAACCGATTTCAATTCCAACAGCTATATATATAACCACCCACGAGCACAAAGTTTTACCTCTTGAGAAATATTGAATATACGTTGTATATTATAATAATTTTATCTTTCAGAATAAACATATTCTGAAAGAAAGCCAGATTTTTTCACATTCTCTATAATTTCATATTCATTATATTCATGCTGCGCATTAAAAAAGTTCATTTCATTATTCTTAAGAGACGCAGAGCGAGGGAGCTCAATAAACTATAAGAAACAGACCTTGCAAAGGATGGATAAATTAAATAACGTATATACCCACACAATATATGAAAATAAGCGAAAAAAGTATCAGTGCATTACATATTACTGTAACAGGAAAATTTTAAAATCATAAACATTTTTCTTTATATGAAAGTTAATTTGTTTCCATGGAATAATATGCAGCGATCAGTTTTTCTTTCCACTAGAATAATATGAAGACCATTATGAAAACGACGGAGAAAAATTTAATTAGAATTATTCATGACACGTATGGAATTATTTGAAAGAAATTCCTACATTATCTATTTATACAGTATGGATTTCTTTGCGTGAAAATAAGTTTTTTTTAATTTTCCATACAGGTATATTTAAAGTCGTGGAATGCTCCGAAGAATTTTATTCTAATACCTTTAAAGTAAGTATGTTACATAACGATTCAATTTTTTCTCTTGAGTCATCAAACTTTTTTCCCTTTCTTGGAACGTTTATTAAGCTTTCAAATATATATTTTTTCTTTTGAGGTATAAATTATTCATTACTGACACTAGGTAGAATTTTAAGCAAAATTTATCAGCTAAAGGATAGCGTATCTAGTCACACGTGGAATTTTAAAATTTCGAATTATAAAGTATCAGAAATTATTCAAGGGTTATAAAAGCTGATACTTCATCTGCTGAATAAAGCATATTTAGAGATGTTTTTGTGGTACATAAGCAAATACGTTATACTAACATAACTTGCCTATGAAAAAAAGAAACAATGTTTATCGTTGCTTCTGATTATCTTTAAAAAGAATAAGCATGATATTCAACAGAGAAACTTAATCTTAACATACTCGGACTAAAATTTATTGTTTGATACTGCACGTTTTTAATCTGTAACCATATAGAGATTCTTGCGCTGTCTTGATATGCAGAGTTTTTCGCATCATAGATAAGAACTAAATAACTTCCTATTAACTTAATAACTTAAATAAATAAGTTGATTTATGATTTGAAATATTTCATTCAATAAGATGTATTATCATCTTATTTGTTGTCTGTTGTTTATTATTGCTCTTTTAATATCATGCACTGTCAAATTGATGTTGCAGTGTTAATTTAGAAGTTTTCTCCACTTAATATCCTGGAAAATAAACACTAAGAATTGGCCGCGAATTATATAATTAAGTATGGAATGCTATAATCTTAGAAAAATAAAGGTGAATGTCATTTATCCTCTTTAACGGAAAATTTCTCAAATTCCTTTCCTTTCGAATTTTTAACGAAATCTTAGTGTTTCTTAGAAAATTAAATGAAATAAATTATATATTTGAGCTTACTAATAAAAGTGTACAGTAAATGGTTTTGAAAAGATCTGACATACTTTAATATATACTGTTAAGAGTTTCTCCGGAAAGGTGTAGGTTTCCAGAATGAGTAATTAGTCAAAAATGGAATCAATTTCAAGTCCTGCTTATCTGAGATATCGAAATTAAACAAACATATTAATGGGAAATTGAAGAAAACATTTTTAAAAATTAATTGTTTCAATATTTGTTATCCAATTATCATTATTCAAAGGATTACATTCAGATATTCAAGAAATTAATTGAAAATATGATCTTAAAAGTTTTGTTTTAAATTTCTCTCAAATTAATATTTTAACAAAACTTACTAGCAAAACAACTAAAATATTAAATTCGTTATTAAGTATCATTTAAATGTTTTGTATTTGTTAATCAACTGCTTATTAAAAAATTCCT
>BGPR01020823.1:0-27360 GCA_013235015.1 Araneus ventricosus | reverse complement strand
CCTGCTAAGCTAATGATGACGACGGGAGTAAAAAAAAATCGTATTATTCCCCGGTGGATACTTACCCTCACTACGTCACTATTCATGGTGGCAAAACTTTAATGTATGTATGTCACTTTTTAAAGTCAAATATCATAAGGGGGTGAAAAAAAGACCATGTCCTGGGCGCCGTTTACATAAGCTAAACCATTGATTATGACAGGGGAAGGCAGAAAATCATATTATGAACAGGGCGCCGCTTACCCCCGCTACACCACTGTATATGTTGCGGTTGATGTGGTTAATCAGTTAGTTATGTATCACTTAATTATGTATCAGTTATTTATCACATTAATTGCCAGTTAATGTAATAAATCGGTTCATCACTTTTACCGGTAATTATTCATACTAACTGGTCAATGTGATAAATCGATTATGATTTTTACCGGCAATCCGAAAGACTATCAAGCCTTAAATTTGAGCTGTCCCCAGAGAAGTGCCGGACCATAACAGGGTACAAATCACCTACGAACCGGGGTCGGGTCAATTTACTACTCTAAAGAGACCACCCAATTTTTATTTAAATAATAAAACCATTAAAAAAAACTAACACCATTAAATATTTGGGGATTTTGATAGACGATGTGTAGACAAAACTTTAATTAAATTTTGGTATGATACAGTCATAGAGAAAGCCCTAATTTATGGGGCAGGAATTTGGGGAGGGCCCTTAAACACGACCCAAACCAAGCGTCTACTCTCCATTCAACGAATCTTCTTAGTGCAATTTACTAGAGCTTACAGAACAACATCCACTAATGTCCTGACTGGAATTCCCCCTTCACATTGTGGCCAGAGCTATGCTTCTTAAGTTCTATATTTGGGTGATGCTCTCCAGGGAAGCTAAACTTTTACTCAATAATGATAAAACTGACAAATTTATAAGGACTTCTGAAATTCCACCCGAAAAAAAAATAATAGAGTTAACAGGTAAACTCTATTATTACAAATGATAATACTTATGAAGTGTACACGGACGGATCCAGAATCAATAATGAAACTGGATTCGTTGTGTGCATCTTTAAAAACAAAGAACCATATAAAGACTTCTCATATAAACTGAATCCAACAAATTCTGTCTTTCAGGCCGAGCTGATGGCGATTGGCTTTGCTGCTGTCTGGGCTCTAGAACATAATCAACTAGTAAATATTCACTCTGATAGTTGGTCCTGAATAGAATCAATTTAGAGCGCAGAGCCCACATCAGAGTTTGTGAATAATATTAAAGAAAAGATTTATAATGCCAGACGGTTGGTTAGCTTGGTGTGAAAGCTCATGCCGGTAACCAGCGGGCCGACCGTCAGGCAAAACTGGCCACCACAATGGGGCAGTATTTAGATCTTCCTGCCCCATATTCATATGTCAGATTAAAAATCAAACAATTCATAATTTATGAATGGGAAAATTACTGGAACCAACACGATTCAAATTCTGTTATCAGAGTAAGGACATTTTTGGACACAAACTTTCTAATCGTTAATAAATATTTAATTTACTTTCTTAGTGGGCATGGTCCTTTTTTGGGCCTCATTAAATAGATTTCATCTATTGAATTCCCCAAGTTGCTCTTGCGGTCAGCTGGGCGATGTAGATTATTATATATTTGACTGCACGCTCACGAAAGAATTCCACCTCAAAAAGACTATAGAACAAAACGAGAAGATATGGTTTACTTATTTGCCCACGCAGGCACATTTGTACTGAAATAAGAAATGAAGAACTCGTACATTATAGGGCCTTCTGCTTTTTAGTCAACATTTTGAGAAATGAGATGTAAAAAAATAAACATTTTTTCCCCCCTTTTACAGATTTAGCGCGAAAATAAACTTGTGCTCCATCTGGTGGCTCATGCAGGAAAGAGAAGTTTCGAAATAAAAAAGTAGCATCCACTTCTTCTTCCCCCGGCTAGCATTGAAGAATGCCATTTATTTTTTTGTACTTATTATCACTTCAAAACACTATTATTTTGTAATTACCCTATATAAGACTATCAAGATTCATAATAACACAATAATCTGAAATTTTCTTCAGCACATTTAAATTTCATTGTTACTTATTTTACACATTATTCCACTCATTTCACTATATCTACCAAAAACGAAAAATATCTAAATATATCAAAACGAGCAAGCAAATTGTATTTGATAACAAATTCATCTGCTTTGAAACCACAAAATTTTTACTGGACAAATATTTAGCTCTAAAATGCATATACAATTTTGCTTCTCTTAAATTTAATTTGAATAATTTATTAATAAAATATTTTACTCATGAAATTTTTCACAGTAGCAGTCAAAAGTATTTTATTAAAGAAATGTTAATTATACAGCTATAATTTTTTAGTAAGTTGTAATTAAAAATTTAAAATCAAATTCAATTTTTTAAATTTTCTCATTTGCCTTTTATTCATTCATAAAGATTTATAATATGCAATTGAAAAATTTAAAAAAAAATTCATGCAGTATAGTTAGTTTGAACCCATGTGCACGACACCAAGGTATACTCTGCAGCTTCGTATTCTGACAAAATTCAAAACTACATCATTTTTTAAATAATATTGTTACAAAGCGGTAAAGTTTCTTTCCTGATATGCTAATCTTATGGCAAGAAAGGGAGTTTACTGGAAGCCAAGCGAATGAACCCTGACCTTGGACAAAGCTTCCAGAAAATGCCAGAATTATGATTCTTTCTCTACTAAGACCGAAAATATCAAGAACCTTCAAAATAAGTCCATGTGACATCATAACCTGTCAGAAAAGGTATAAAATACCGAGAGCTCATCGAGTGGATCAGTTGGAGATTTGACCGCAGTGCAAGCTGGTGAACTGATAAACTTTGAATGCTAATGAAAGTGCTGTGACTGATAGTCATTAGTGATTTGTTGCCTGCTTGTGTTATCTATACTTATAAAAGGCAATGTTTGTGTGTGTTTGTCTGCGATGTCCAGACGAATCTATCACACTTACAGCCATGGAATTTGGTACTCAGGTAGTCGTAATGGTGACTGAATGCACCTCGAAGCCGAAATTTTAAATTTTAATCTAGAAATTTTTTTATTTAACGTTTTGTGTTGTTTTGGTTGATTTTTTGCACCAATTTCTCAATAGAATGGTTTCGAATAAGTGTACGACAAAAATAGATAGACTATCGGAAAGAGCACGCGATTTCCGTTCTAATGAAGTTAGTTTTGAATTTCTAACGTAATTTACTGAATTTTGAGAATTTTTTTAAAAAATAGTCAGTTTCACCATCTAAATGTTAGTTTTGTTTTTAAATTTGTTGCATCCGACTTTCTAATAACACTATTATTTTCAATTTTTTTCAGCTTATAACTAGAACGGTTCTGTCAGATTTAAAACAAGAACGGTTAAAATATCCTTCTTCCGTTTTTTTTAAATTAATTTTTTTTCTGGGCCGTTGAGAGTTATTTTTCTCGATCGAGTTCCTCGCGCGGCACTTCTTCGGAACGTTGATGCCAATTTTGATTGGCGGACGCGGAGGATATGTCATGACCTTCACCTGAATGAATTACTTCGATTATTATTTTCGGATTTGATTTATATTTTGCTTGCTGTATAATAATCATTTTCACGTTCTAATTTTGTAATATTGTTTTGGATTAACGTACTCTGTTCTGTAGCGCGAAAAAAAAAATAAGCAGGAAAATAAAAAAAATGTGTATCTTTTGTTTTGATTTTGTTTTCAAAACTTTTTCATGTCATTGTGGGCGGCTTTTTTTTTTTTTCATTTTGTTAAAGTCCTGATTCCACGGGCAACGCCGTGTGCGTATTGCTAGTTAATTTATAAAAGTGCTGAATAATCTTTTACCTGTGCTACGTTTTGTTTTTCAGGAATATTCATAAAATAAAGAGTCATTAATTTTTTTTATGATCCTGCTTGTTGGGCAATTTTTGTAACAATATATATCTAAAGCAAAATAGATATTTTTTGAAGAGCTAATTCTTCTATTTCAGTTTTCTGGTGCAAGATGATTCGATGGGATAAACTGCACCAAAACTTATAAATTAATAATAGTAATTTTTTTTAATATTTAAAATGAAAACGTCCAATTCAAGGTATAAGGTAAGAAGTGATTAGCAGGTAAGAATATCACGAGTTGCTAAAATTGCATACGTAATTAAATATCATATAACTCTCAAGCTTCTTTCAAAAACGCAAATCTGTTAAAATGTGGCTTCTGCCTAATTAGAAACAGTAGACCACAAATGGTGCTTTGAATCTTTTACTGTGTTTACAAAAGAATTGAAAGAAAACCAGCGCGAGTGGTCTCCCCTAAACTTTCTCGTACACTCACTCCTAACACATGTAGAGAAAAAAATAAGCTAAAAGACAGTGACACGAACAAGAGCCCTTAACGTAGTGGAGAAAAAAAAAGCGAAACATCAGATCACGATTTCCGAAGGTTGTCCAACGAGGAAGTGGAATTAAAAGCCGGCATGATAACCAATAGGGCTGGGTGTAAGATAAAGAAAACGAAATTTGCAATTTGAACGCCTCTTTTTTAACCGATTGACACAAAAATTGGATGCAAATCTACCATTAAGGTAAGAAGGACACATACCAAATTTCATTTATCAAAGCAATTTTTTAAAGACGTTATTGCGTTCAAAAGTATGCGATTATACAGACAGAAGGCAGTCAACCCGTAGACAGATTTGGCCCAAAATTTCATGCGGACCTACATTCCTGATGATAAAACTGTGTACCAAATTTTATCTACCTAGCTATTCAAATTTTTGAGTTATAGTGTTCACATGAACGCGGACAGACAGACTTCCCGTAGATGGATTTTGTCCAAAATTTGACAGAAACCTACTAATTAAGTGTCAAGATCACATACCAAATTTCATGCTTCTAGCTCTAATAGTTTTCGAGGTATTGTGTTCACAAACATACAGACATAATGCCGAAATTGTGTTTTCTGGACTCGGGGAGGTCTAAAATGTGGAGATTCATCAAAATCTCATGTTCGAATTTTTTGATGATTACAATACTTTCTAAATGCTAACAACAGAACGCTTAAAATGCACATTTGTTTGTTTTCAGCTCCGGAACGTACGATTCCAATATGACGGTGCTCCTGCACACAAAACATCATCAGTGAAGCAGTACCTGCTGGAGGAATTTAGGGAACAAATAATCGTGTATGGTGTTTTAAAAGAGTGGCCTCCACGTTCACCTGATATAACTCAAATTGACTTTTTCCTGTGGGGATACCTCAAACAGCAGGTGTATGCGACCCCTCCACCAACACTGCAGGACCTTCAATGACGCCTTACAGACGCTTGTGCCAATGTGACACCCGCTACGCTACACTGTGAAGTTCAAGCAAGGATCCAGATGTGCATTGTAGCTGACAGAGAGAAGTTTGCTAGTTGTTCTTTTTTTCTTTCTAAGAATGTTTTGTAACATGTCAGCGTAGGAAATCACGAACAAACAAATACGTGTTTTAAGAGTTCTGTTCCAAGCATTTACGTCCCCACAAGGTGTCTTTTTGTACTAAATTGATGATGCTCTACAACTTTGTAATTCACTTTTTCCTCTATCTCGTACCGTTTTAGAGATAATAACGCTAACTCCACCATTTGCCACCAGGTGGCTCTGTAAATGGTTTCATCCAGAAGTGCATAGTCACTTTACCATACCTAGACACCACTCTTATGAAGATAGCTGCAGCCATTCGGTAGTTAAAAGGGTGGCAAGGGACTTTAGTGGGCACCCTATATATATAAACATTTAAATGAGTGGTGGTCTGGGTTCTATAGTCCAAGACAACTTAAGAATGTTATACAGTGGAAGCTATGGATGGTATTCTTCCGCTGAGCGAAATAGTCCTACAATTATACTAATGCATTTTAAAAGTAATTGACATATTTGCACAGAATTTTGCTTTAAATAACAAAAACAGATATTCTCTGCAATAACAATCTATTTTCAAAACGTATGTTATTTAATTCCATAAATGTTTTTTTCCCTCCTTTTGTTCGAAATCATGCGGAACCAAAATGACCTTGAGCATTGGAGAAAAGGCCTTTTTTCTCTTCTGTCTCCTCGGAGTTCACGTTTGGCAAGTAATCTCTCTTAGTGCTGGCATGATTATGATTACTCAGAAAACATAACAGAATTTATTGCTCTTAATTCATTTCTTTTTTATTATTTTTATATGGTAGCAACTTCTAAAATATCGCTGCTTTTGAAATTATTTGTTGATCTCATCTTTTTTTTAGTATTTGCATCACTTTTTGTACATACATATAACAATATACATTAAAATAAAATTGATATATATGATGTGAAATATGAACGCGATGCAAAAAAACTCAAAGAAATCAAATGAAAATAAAAATATCTGATAATAAAAAAGAGTACAAATGAGACAAAATATTGAAAAAGAGGAAAAGTAAAACAAAAGGTTGCGTTATTGGCATTTTCTCCAATATTAAATCATTTTCCCAACATTAAAAAAATGCTGAAACAAATTTCTTTTAACCATAGCTTATTATTCCAGACAAAATTGTGTTGATTAATCAGTTCCAAAACGTAGGAATTTGTTTCGTTTACGATTCAGTTGTTTTTAAACTGCGAGATTGGGATGGATTTCTGTACATCTAATTTATTTACATTCTTGGTTAGAATACGATATATATGCATACATTATTAATTATGTATATGAAGAAATTTTCAAAAGCATCATCTGCCACTCTTTTATCCCACAATCCTGATCGGCCATGGCCTCTCTCCATGATCATTCACTCAACCTCTTGCGTCAGCTCACTCTCTTTTGCACTCCCCCTTTCCCCAGTCTTACAGTGGTGGTCAAAGAAAAGTTTGGGGTGGTTGTCCGTATTTTGCATTTTATATGTTTGGCTTTATCTGTTTATCTATAAAAACTAAATGTTAAACTCTAGATTTAACGGATTTATTTGTGTGAAAGTTTATCTGAAAAATATTTGCACACAATGAAAAATATTGTAAGCGTGCTAAGAAAAATATTTAAAATGGAATATGAAGCTTTCAGTCATGCTGTATAATATAAAACATTCAATGTACATACCTTAACTTCTCAAAACTCAATATTAGAAGAGTGAAAAAAAAAGGTTTTTCTGAATATATAATTTAAAATTTGAGTTGCAACTCGATTATTATTCGAGCATTATTCATTGAAAATATTCTAATTTTTTTTAATTAATTTCCTTTTAATTATTAAAAAATTTATGCATCCTTTATTTCAAGATAAAGTGGTCAGAGAAAAATTCTTTCCTTTTAATTAATAAAATTATGCATCCTTTATTTCAAGATAAAGTGGCCAGAGAAAAGTTTTCCTTTTAATTATTAAAAAAATTATGCATCCTTCATTTCAAGATAAAGTGGTCAGAGAAAAGTTTGGGGTGATTATCTGTATTTTGCATTTTATATGTTTGGCTTAATCTGTTTATCTATAAAAATTTATCTAAAATTTAAAATAGAATATGAAGCTTTTGGTTATGCTGTATAATATAAAACATTCAATGCACTTACCTTAACTTCTCAAAACTCCATATTAGAAGAGAGAAAAAAAGTTTTTCTGAATATATAATTTAAAATTTGAGTTGCAATTTGATTATTTTTTGAGCATTTATTCATTGTAAATATTTTAGTTTTTTTTTATTAAATTTCCTTTTAATTAATAAAAAATTTATGCATCCTTTATTTCAAGATTAACAACAAGAAAGCATGGTTGGTGTAATCAATTCTTTTTTTCTTTTGCATAGAATCTTCTGCTGTATACAATTTTAAATATAGTGTCAAGTTTCTACTATTGATATTTCTCAGGCTTCCTTTAGTTAATAATGCACAAATTATGTACTTAAAAACAATGTACTAGTAAAAAAAAAAGAATCAATCCAAACAAAATGTCTCTTTTTGCTTTGAGAATGAAACATTGGCGCACACAAAAACAAATCTACTTCTGGTTGTCGGCGAATTCTAATAGAAATTAACCCCAAGATGCGAAGAAACAAGAATTACATCATTCATCGGTGCAGCACCGGAAGTATAGTGTAATCTCTGTTAACTTCTTAACCTGTCTTTGAGTAGAGGATCAATGATCAGAGAAGATATGCTGAGATTTTCCCAAAGTCATGTCATAAGAACCATTGCAATAAGCAATATTCCTATAAGGAATCTACCTAAAATGAATCATAGTTTAGCATATCTGTGTTTTACCTGCATTTCTATTCAGACAAAAACTAATAGAGAATATTCAGACTATAATGAGATTCTAATATCAAAGCTGTGTACAGTTATCCTTGATATACCTTAATATGTTATCCTCGATTAATTTATATTTCACTACAAGATTTCACAAAACTCCTTGGTGCACACAATTACCTAGATGTTGAGGGGTTTGCTCAACATCTGTTAAAAAATTGCCTTTTTTAGATTTAGTAAAATCTTAGCTTGTTTTTTTTAAATAATTTTAAAGGGCAGGAATGTGTGTGTGTGGTGGGTGTTTAAGTTCTGAGAACCACTGGGTTTATATCTTTCTTTGCTAACAAATGAATATCCGGTATCATCAGCAAAACATAATGGGTTTTCAATTATTTACCTATCAAGTGTTATATCAGGATTTGAAGTATGTGTATTCATGAGGAATATAGTATGCACATATAAAGGACTGCTAGAAGAAAGAGCGTGATCCATTTAATGCAAAAAATTTTAGTTAATTGTTCAACTGTAATAAATTCACCCTAAAAACTTTATCAATAGTATTTCTCACAGTGATTTTTTTTTTTTTTTTTTTTACCCACAAACTTCAGGTGCATTTTTCTTCAGTAAGAATAAATAATATTTCATAGTAAACACAACATTTAGGTCATCAAAGATTTTCCAAAGATGAAATTAACAATTACATCATTGAATGAATTATTTGTTCTAAAACAAAATCTGAAAAAGATAACGGGACTACATTTCACCAATATCCAGATCACAGCATTTCTGTTCTTGAACATAACACAAAGAAAATCACGAAGAGGAAACAATTATAAATTGATTTTTCCCCTTATGCACATCAAAAATTTATCTTAACCCGTTAATGCCCAAATTAATTTAAAGCAAAGATTTCAATAGATTTTTGAAGTTATATTTGAGACATCAAGATAATTATGGAGTAAAATAAAATTCTTTTTTGTGGGGTCAGTTTTGTTAAAAGAAAAATACAAAAAAAAATCATTTTTTAAAAACTTTTTTAACTTAGATATTAAATAATCTTAAAAATACAGTAAAATATCAAAAAATAAAGAATACTTTCTAATTTCTTGCATTACTTTAAAAATAAGACCAAGGTGAAATAAAATTCAACATGATGACATTTTGACCACAAACACTGGCTAGCAGGTAGTCTATGACTGGTGAAAATTGTTTGGGAATACCTAATGACTTGCTAGACAAAGTAAAAAAAAAAAAAGTAATGCAATCAGTTTAGCCACGGAAGTCGAAATGTAACTGTCCTCAAATGAAGACAGTTACATTTGCGGGTATTAACTGATTAATATGGTATAAATAAAACTTGCAGTATTTAAAACATAAACAATAAAAAAACCACAATTTAAAAGATGCATTAAAACCCGTCAATAAGGCATTCAAGAAATCGATAAAAGATTTTGTCTTTAATATCAAAAAAATATTATACAAACATCAAGTTACATCTTAAGCACAAACATAAAAATGACTTCAGTTCATTAAGTGAGTAGACATAATAGGAAATGATATTTTTGACATTAAAGACTACATACATCACGAAACTTATTGGACATTATGCCACAATGACATTAAGTCAGCACCAAAGATCAATCGAGTTTTCCGAGTGCATGAATTCTTTCTAAAAGAGGTGGGTGGGAATGATGCCAAGTACTGTACAGCCAGTCATAGACGGGAAAACCCAGGTTGTCCCGGTTCAGCTTGATTAATGCGCCGCGCAGGTCAGCTGCTTTGTTTAGGACCTTAGCAAAGGCATCTGCTTGAAATTCGAATCGGCGGGAAAGGGCAGTCATCAAGAAGGATAGCACCTGAAAATACACGAAAAAAACTATGAGAAATGTACAAAATTCTGTTTGAAATATTTTCAAGTAATTAAAATTGTTTGATAAGAATAGCAACTGTAAATTTTTTAAAAAAAGGTCTTTCAGAATGTATTTGTCAAGTTTTGATAAAACATCTACAATATAGTCTGTAACACCCATAGGGAAAAGATTATGGATTGTTAGAAACAACTAATAAAAGTAAGATATATCTTCTAAATGGTCAATTATCCTTATCATTGTGCAAAGAAACTCAGATGTTAACAAAAATAAATATTTATAGATAAGTGATCCTGGAGTCCCAAAATCTTCAACCCTTTAACTGTGGGTACTTTTATTACTGCCGAATGCTCAAACACACAAAAAAAGAAATATATGCCATGTACATATTATAATACAATGGTGAATCAAAAATATGTGCATAACTAAGTAAGCATTTTGAAATTAAAATTTTTGTTATATATTTTTATAATTTAGTGGTACTATAAACGATAAGAAAAAAAAGATTTATTTTGTTTTATATATATATAAATATATTTTTATAATTTAGTGGTAAATAAGCCACAGCCATAACAAGTGGTTTATAAACCACACTCAATTAAAGGGTTAAACAGGTTCTTTAATGCGATTTAAACCTCTAAGAGACCAAACCAGTGGCATTTATAAATGTACTTTCTGAAAATCACACAGCAAACTATTTTTAAGAGTCCAGAGATTTGATTAAATGCAAAAAAATAAAAAAAATCTATTTATTCACTTTAGAAGCTTGCTTTTTAGACTTTAAAGCTATTAGATGAAAATAATTGGGTGTCAAAGGGTTCTTTAAAAATTATGCATTAAGACAAACTTCATTTAATTATCATTAATTTTATTTCTTTGGCTTATTTTCTTTTTCTGTGTATCTGTACACAGGAAAATTTTAAAAAAAATCAAAGTGCCAATTTACATAGACCAACAGTAACGACTTAAGGGGACACATAACCCCGAAAATGGCCAAAAGAAAAATTTTCATTTTATGGGCTTATTTCATTGCTCTTATAGTTACTACTTATTATATCAAAATTTCGAATTTGTACCATTAATGCTTCAGATGTTATTTAGATTTTTATTTACGATGACTAATGAAAAACATATGGAAATAACAACTTTAAATGCCTTTTTCTCCCTGTTGGACTTTTCTGCACTTTCATGTTTTCCAAATGCACAAAGCCTTTTTTTTTTCTTTTTAAGATAGATCTTTCAAATTTTTAGTACATACTTATCATTATGTATATGATAAAATTGTGCATGCAATAAGTATTCAGATGCATTTTTTTTATATGCATGATATAAAATGAGGTATGGCTAAATTTCCTGATTTTTCACCATATAATTCAGTAGATATCTATATTTAAGCGAATATTATATGCACCATAAAATCCATGCAGAGTTCTGTGTAATATATTTCAGTGAATCCACAAATAAAATTTGAAGCAAAAATATTCATATTTGAAAAAGTAGAAGAGATTTTTAAAAATTAAATTTTTCTTTAAAAAATTAAAATTTCAACTAAACAAGCTGAACTAAATTGATTTTTCTCTTCAAGATGACTTTATATGATAGTTAATTCTCACTAATATCAGAATATTTTCAATAATACTTCAAATAAAATAAAATGTCGAGAAGGCAATATTTCCCCTTAACTTTTGTAAGAGAGACTGTCACATTGAACTCTTCACAAAACATAACTACTTCAACAAAAGACACCCAACAATTTAGTAACTATTCCATTACAATACAACCCCGGTTAAATGAACTAAATGAGGAGGGTTATTTCAGATAACAACTTTTTTGGTTAAGCCAAGGACATTTATTGCTTTTTTGTATCTAATTACAGTATGTATTCCAAAATATTTTGAGTGTAAAACAAATTCAAAACTCTTTATAGGCTACACTCATGTTCGTTAGTAAAGTTAAAATTACATTTTTAGGAATACAGTAGGTAATAGATAGTAAACATCAATATAGTAACATACTTAGTAATAGTTTAGAGCAAATGAATTACTCATTCGAAAACCACAGAAATTTTTGTTTTTCCCTTGCAAACGTTCTACTCTCCTCTAGCCATAGCCCACTACACTCTCACATTCGCGATTATTCCCATGCAGTACAGTACGTGTTTTTTTGAATTTGCAATTTCAGAGGCATTTTGGATAACTAGGGTTTTACTGTTTATGATTCCATAAAATATTATTACAGATATGACCATTTTAAATCATAGCAACAATGCTATGTCATAAGCCAAAGTTGGGTTGTCAGGTTGGTGCATATTTTTCCGATAAATTACAGAAATTAGCAAAAGTATTCAATTATTCAAACAAAAGCTAAATTAGGAAATCAAAACTGTAAATATAAATCAGTATTGTAAGACATACCTCATTGTATGGTGAAAACACATACTGGAAAATAACAACAAGCCCAACAATAACGGGCTGTTGATCGTGGAAACCGAATGCAGCATACAGGGTAGAATTCTTGTAAAGAAGTGCAAATACAGCAAAGCACAAAAACAAATTCACCTAAAAAATAAAGCAATTTTAGTTAAATCATTTCTAAGCTAAATTCAGGATAGAATTGTGGAATCATTACCTTCATTATATCTAACAAATGAATCTCAAAAATGATTTAAGTATGGTTTATTTAATTAAAAATATATTTAAATCAAATAATGACAAAAAAAATCAGGACTTGCTTAAAGAAGGTTTTTACACAAATATATTTTTATATTAACAGGGGTCAATCCAGGTGTTTTTTTAGGGGCCCATTTTTGTGGGATTTTTTTTTTTTTTTTTTTTTGCGAAAAATAAAAATATTTTTGTGAAAATTTTTTTTATCATGTAAAACCTTCAATTTTAGCAGTCATATTTCTACATTTTATGTTTAATATCAAAAGTGTTTCATTGAAAAATTTTAAAAAGGGATCATTTTTATAAAATAAAATTTTGTAAAAGGGCTGTTTTTACAAATTTGAATTTTGTGAAGGGGCCGATTTTATGAAGAGGAATTCTGTGAAGGGGTCGTTTTCATGAAGTAGAATTTTGTGAGTGGGCCGCAAAACGGCTCCAATTTTCGCCTGGATCGACCCATGATAAACTTAAAAATAATCGCTGAACAAAGAAATATTTTGTACCAAACCAGTGGTCTTGCACATAAAGTCATGAAAGCATAAAAGTATTTAGAAGAATGGCCCCCATTCCTATGCAGTTTGTATGTCAAAAGAAGGCAGGCAGCCATGTAGTAAGCATCACATGTTATCAGACGAGTCTATTTTGATAAATTAGGAGATATCAAAACGGTTCTATTTATTACAACCCTATTATTTCTCCACAACCTGCTCTTTGTTTTGTCTGTTACGAGGTCATCGGTCACCCGCCCTCTTGTGCCGATTGCATGTGTCATCCAGAGGTATACAAGAAATATTTAACAGTGTAAAAATAAATAAACAATTGTGCAATTTTAGCATATTGGTAACATTTTGAGTTTGATTTAAAGAAATCAAATGCACCAAAGCAAGTTCTGCAACAATGGCTAAATTGGATAGCGATACGTATAACAGTTAGTAACAACCTTTAAAATAACAAATCACATAGGGATAATCACAATTCAAATTGTCTTACAAACTTCATCACTATCAATAAATAGAATGAAGTTATTCTCATGTATATCAGATGAAATATTGTTCAGCTTGTGATTCATACTTCCAATGTATTGGATTTCCCTCTTGAATTTATTACTGCATCAGGACATTCAGATAAACAACTGAAAAATCATTTAGCATCTAAAATAATCTATTTCAGAAATAAAGAGTATAATGTAAAAACATACACATAAAACAGACAAGAATGGGAGGGGGGGGAGGGGTAGCAAAACATGTATTAAAAAAAACTGGTTAGATAAATATGTTTTGACAAAAACTACAATGGTATTGTCAAGATGTACATAGAAGTTTTCCTACATGCATAATATCAATGCACTGATGCTGAGAAATCTTTTAACCCATTAACACCCAAATTAATTTAAAGTATATATTTCAATAATTTTCTTTTAAATTATATTTAAAACACCAAGAGTAAGTTAACTTTGAAATAAAATCAAATTTGGAGATTTTTTTTTTTTTTTCCTTTTCTTCAGAAAAAATATCAAAAAGTCTGTAGAAAATTATTTTAAATATCTTTTTTTACATAAATATTAAAGATTTTTAAAATACAATAAAATATGAAAAAATAAAAATCACTTTTTAATTCCTTGCATTACCTCAAAAGTAAATCAAAGGAAAAATCAAAATATTTCAAAATGTGATGACATTTTGACTTCAAAATCTGGCTAGCTGGTTGTATATGCCTATTCAGAAATGCTTAGAGCTTGGGAATACCAATTAATTTTCTAGAAAAAGTAAAAAAAGAAACAATGGTATGCATTTGGTTTAGCCACAGAAGTAAAGGGGAACTGTACTATAAATAGGGCACTGGGTGTTAACAAGTTAAGAAGACATCTCCCTTGTCTGAAAAATATTAAGAACTAGCCACCTTCGGCGACCAGCTCGTTCGCCGGGAGTATAATTTCAATTGAATCTCTTGTGAATAATTGGATATTCATGCTTCTCTTAACAAAGTAATTTTAAATTCCAAATCATGATAGACATTTAACCCATGTTTTTTCAGTAAATAGCCTTCCACCTAGTCTATTCGCTGTCTACAAGACAGGGTTCATACTGTATATATGATAGTAAAATTCAGGAGTTTCTAAGGATTTTTTCAGGAGTATAGTACAGAAAATTCAGGATATAATGTGAAGAAAAAATAATTGTAGGGGAGAAGGGGGGTAGTGTGGACAATTTTTATAAAATTGGCAAAAAAGTATACTAAATATCAATTGTCCCATCTTTCCTGATTGCGGTGACTTGGAACATGAGCTGTAGACTCTTTCGGCACTAAGTAAGGTCAGAAGTAAGAATTCCGGATTCCAGCGAATTTCTATCAATAAGGAAAAACGGAAACATCATATTTTTATGTTTTATCCTAATTTTATCTTCTGCTCTTCGACTGTAATTTTTCAGAAGACAAAAAGAAGTATCAGGATAAAAAACACAATTTTCAGGAGTTTTCAGGGCCCTTAGAAAAAAAAAGCAAAATTCAGGAGTTTTCAGGAATTTCAGGAGGAGTACGAACCCTGACAAGAACATGCTTAATGGAGTCGGTTAACTGCATGTGTCATGTATCATACAATGGCATCATCTTCACTCTCTTATTCCTCTTAAAAATATGCATTTGATTTTAACTTTTTACTTCCAGCAGCATGTTACCTGGATGAAAATATGCTGATTAAACATATCATTAAACATTAAAATATTACTTTAGCTTTCAACAATGGAAGAGAAACAAGCAAATAAATATTTGTTTAAACAATGAAAAGTACAGTATACTCTCTCTAATCCAACACATATGGGACTGCACACCTTTTGAACTATAGAGTATCCAGATTATACAGGTCCAATAGAAAAATCATGTACTGAAACGGAGAAAGTTTCAAGTTTTAACAGGAAAGAATTACTCATCAACAAGTAATATGTTCCAACAGATGCGCCGGACTAATGGGAGTGTTGGATTAGAGAGTCTACTGTATTGTTGTAAATTATGCCAAAAAATAATTTTAAAAATTTATTAAAATTAGAGAAAAAATGCACAGCAACTTAATTTATAACACTGAAAAGACAATTTTTATGCTTTCAGATGGTGTAAAAATGATTTTTGTGCTGCAATATTTTCGAAAGTTATTAAGGAAAAACAGCAAAATTTTGCTTAATTTTTGATTAATTAAAATTTTTAAAAAATCTCCAAGTCGCACGTTCCCACCCTCCAAAGTATGTTTTTGCCAAATTTCGTAGCTCTGGGTCCAAGCGGTCTGGCCTGTAGAGTGCCAACACACACATTCTCCTTTATTATTAGTAGAGATAACAAAGATCAACCATATGGAACTCCTCCACAAACATTTTTTCAACTCTGTTAATAAAGCCAGCATTAGGGAACACATATATACGGTTTAAAAACTCACCTGAGCTATGGTTAAGTTTTTGAGAACATGGTTCAACTTCCAGTGGCCAAGTTCATGTGCAAGAACAGCCAAAATCTCATCATTATTGCATCCTGTTTTCTGCTTAGGCTGGAAAATAATTCATTAGATTATTTCAAAAATAATAAATGATTTTTTTTTTTTTGCAACCAACTCTGACTAAACACATATAAGTTCCAGGGGGAAAGTTTTAACCTTCTTTAAAATACTTTGATGAAATAGAACTTACATTTAATGTAGAAATAATGAATACAATGAAATTTTTTTTTTCTCACCCTTTATCAACTATATCCATTTAAGAAAGCACTGAAAATTACTTAGAGGCCATTTTAACAACATTGTATAACAAAAATATTGTATAAAAAAACAGTGAAAGCAGGGCTTTTTTTCTTTTTCTAATTGGACAAAAGTACAAAATACTTTTCTTTCTGAGAAGAAACTAAAAAGGTTTAAAAGTGCACAAGTTGAAAACTTCAATCAGTGTTTTTATATTATATTATTCTTAGTATATATAGTTACGAATCTGCATTCAGTCAACATCGCATGCAGCCTAAGTCTTTAAATTTCTTTGTGTGTTCCATAGCGTTTTAGAGACACCTCAGAAAAGAAAATTATTTTATCTTTTTCATGCATTAAAAAAAAAAATGTCTTCAAAATTTTTACAATAGACATATAGTTTGAAGTTTTTAAATCTTGTAATCAATGTTTCAACCTTATTCCATTAAAACGAAGGATTTTATTTCAATCTGAAATATCTTACAATTATTCAAAATATTCAACTTTCATTTCCCTCCCCCACAAAAAGATGGATATAATTTTGCTTAACAATGGACTTTATATTTCAACACACAATTTATGAGTATGGTGTCATATATTTTGAGTACAAATGAAGGTGTTCAGGATATTAAAAACTGAATCACTGTCATCAGCAGGATTGAAACCTAGGTTAGTGCAGCTACAATGAACTAACAACTAAACAATCACAGTGTAAAGAGGGAATACACTACAAAACGTTTGTATAAATTAGTATGCATCAAAAGGAAATCAATAAACTCAAAACAATAAAGGGATAGCTAACATATTTTATTTATTTTTATCACCACTGTGTGAATGGACTTACGCATGCGTGCAAAATTTCAGAGCTCTAAACGAGAAGAAAGAGAATAACATTTCAATTACAAGATTTGGGCCATATAAACACACAATTTGAGTAAAAAAGAAAAGAAACATTTGTGAAAATTAACAAATGACGGAAACATATTCTAAAGTTAGACATTTTTTATAACATTTCTAGGAAGTTTTTTATAAAAATTTTTCTCAAATAGTCTTGCACACAGCAAAAACAAAGAAAATTCAAATTCAGTAACAGAAAAAAACCCACCTTCTCATCTTTGTTTTCCTCCGACTTGTCTTCCTCTTTATTCAAAGGTGTGTAATCTTCCATCAGTGTATCGAAGAGAACTATCCTCTTATTTTTGAAGAAACCATAGAAATAGGCATTACTGTGAGCAGAACGTTTGGAACCTGAAATTAAAAGGCATGAATCAAAATGGCGTAACAAAACTACAAAAGAAAATGGAAAGAGAAACAATAAAATAGTTTAGTGAAATAATGAATTGAATGTGCTCAGAAATATTAAAATTACAGGTATTAGAATGAAGCAAAAAGAAAATAAGGGGAGGATGGATTTTTCAACATGCAAAAATAGCAGTCACTTAGTTTAACCGTTTGAGTGCAGCGAAGCGCTGTCGCGAAATGCGCGTCGCACTCAAACGGTTAAATAAAACATGAACTCAAAAAGTGTTACATACAATTAATGACTATTACTGGGATGCAATTGACAAAAAAGCAAAAAGACCGAAATCATACACGAGCAAACAATTTGTACCATAATTTATACGCGAAAGATGCTTTAAGAAGTAAAACATCAGAACACACAACATGATGAAAATATTACGCTACAATAATGAATAACTTAATTATTTATAATTCAGTATGTATAAATAAGAAAAATATTAAATTATTATTAAATCATTCACATTAAAAGTTAGCAAACTAGTTTAACACATCATCAGGGGCATCAGAAAATACAAAATTACACTTTAAAACATATTTACCAACTGTACATCACTGAGATGCAATATTCACCCAACAGAAGTCTGAGAAGAATTATATTTAATAGCCTTTTGATAAAAGTTAGCTCAAAAATTAAATAAAAATAAGGACAAATAATTTATCTTGCTTCATGCAATTGTGTAAAGTGTATTAATGTAATATGATACATTATTATAAATTATAATAATGTATCATATACTGAATTCTGATTTATTTCTTTTATTTTTATACATTTTTTGCAAAAGTAACAGCACAATGATTTGCAACTTATAAAGCGAGAGGGGTCGAGAAATTGTACAGTTACAATGACAGATTCATTTAGCATTATTGTTATTTGAAACCCTTTGAAACATTTCCTTAATTGTTCAAGAAATGGTTTTCTTCCAGGTTTTTTTATTATTATTTGTGTGGCTTTTGTTGGTAGCAGATCTTAACACGCTTCACCCCCTTGTTTTGTAGGACTCCTATCTTTGACAGATTTTTCTTCAATAAAGGATGTGTTTGCATCATCTGCAAGTTTATTTTCAGTAGAGGCTAAAGTTTTTGCACAGTCTTCATTAGTATCTCTTCTGCTTAATTGCTGGCATAGTTGTTGGGACTACATTATCTCTAGAATGCCAAGATAAATCATCTGTTTTATTTTTTATTTATGTCTTATTCTCTGCTTTTTAGCTGCCTCTTTTGATAGGAGTTTCTTTTTTATGTAGTTTATTTGTTTTTGTTTGATTTTTTTATTTTTTCATATTGGTATGCCCTACTTGTGCAAGACCTTAAGTTTTCAACTAATTTTTTTTTCAACATGTTTATGCAAAAAAACTTTTTTTTTTTTTGCAAAATATGTCACAGAGGTTTTGTTTTCTGCAAAAAAGTGGTACTTAATACTTTGAATAGCAGTAAATGTTGGAATGTTCACCCTTGTAGAGCTTGCTGATATAATGTTGATTCGTCAGTAGAAGATGAATCAGCTAGTTTCCTAGCCGGTGGAGTTAAGCCGCACGGTCAAGCATATTTTCCCAGAATTTTTCTTTCGAAGACGGACGATAGGAAGGTTTCTTTTCTTTGTGTAAAAGCGGAATTTTCGGAAGAAAAAGCAAATTTTTGTGGGGTAGGGAAAAAAACACGGAATTTTGAGAGAAAAAGACAAAAAAGCGGAATTTCTCCAAAATAACAAAAAAGTGGAAATCCGCCAAAAAGGAGAAGAATCTCATCCCTGCTATTATTACCATACATAATTAAAATAATTTTAAATGAGCACTAACAAAACCCAGCAATAATCACAGAATATAAAAGTTTAAACAATTAAAACAACTTGAAAGCATTATGGCATATTAATATGTTAGCCGCCATGACTCAAGTCTGAGATTCGAACCATTAATCTAATTAGATGACTCCTTCTCTGCTATCTCTTAACTGCAGCAGAGGAGTCATCTGATTAGATTGAATGTGTGAATCGTATTAGATTTGCATATGAATCTTATTTGATTCATATGGCAATCAATGTGTTAAATTATAGAACTTTCAACTTTTATTGACAATTAAGAAATTTTTGATCAAAAGAAGAGGGGCAACTAGTGATTTCCATTATTTCAAAAAAGTTAGCAAAGCTTATATTTTTAAAATGTTGTGGAAAGGAAAGGATGTGTGTATAGAATAAAAATATGTTGACACCTAAGGCATTAGAAATCTTATATGTTTATTTTAATTACAAATATTTCAATTGACCGAATCTGATAATGTCATGAAATAAACTTCTGGAAAGCATTTAAATAAAAAAAATTAATAAAATTGTTTCATAAACATTCTAGACAAAAATGAGTATTACATAACAGAATTAATCATAACCAACACATGGAATATAATAGATTCAAAATACTAACCTTCTACCACATACAGTTTTTTTAGAGGAAAATTTATGCTCTGAGCCAGTTCTTCAATGCGAGCCCTCAAAGTTCCCTCAGGCAATGGAGTAAATTTATCAAACAAGGGAGCAATGAAATCAGCATAAACTGTAGACAGGACCTAAAATTTTATTTCATTAGTAACCTTCATAATCTTACTTCTAAAGCCAGACACATTTTCATATTAAAATTTAACACAGTTTCCACTCATATTGAGAAAAAAAAATTCAAGGACTTTTTAAGGACCATGGAATTACATATTTTAGACATAAAAATTCAAATGTTACATTTAAATCAAATTAATCATTTGAATTTTTATTTTTGAAATAAAAACATTGATATAGATCTACAATTCTAATGATAAAAATGTGTACCAAATTTACCATCTAGCTATATTTTATCCATCTAGCATTTATGAGTTATTGTGTTCATATGAACACAGACTTCCATGGCTCAATGAAATTAAATAACATACATTTTGAAAACATATTTGATTGCAGAAAAAATAGGTTATTGGCATTTAAAACAAAATTCTGTACAAATATATCAGATACTTTCAAAATACATTATGATAATTGCAGGACTATTTTACAAGACGGAGAAATATCCTCTGTAGCTTTTACTGTATTGTCAAATTAAGCTGTCTTTGAATATACAGAGAAAAGACTGATGATTGACAGCACTCCCAAACAAACACCCTTTTTCTGGTGGTGGATTCTCAAGACAAAATCAAGTCACAAACTTCTCTTCTGTCCCAAAAAGTGTTGAGCATTCATTTTGCTTATTTTTGAATGACTTTTCAAGGACACAACAAAAAAGAATCAGGTACTTTTCCAGGGTCCTGAAGTAATGCAAATAAAATTCAAGGATTTTTCAAGGACCGTGGGATCCCTGTTTAAGATTATGCAAGTGCTTTAAGGGCTTGAAAAAATTAAAAAACATAGTAAAGCCCTTATAATACTTTTTTTGTTCTTGTTGTTACTGTTAATTATGAAAATTAACTCTATGAAATCACAAATGCTTCTTTTGAAAGTGACTTATTTTTTTATTTATTCATATTTAGGTATCCAGTAAACTACATTACACTGGAACACCCTATTATTGATAGTAAACACAAGAAGTTACACTTCTATAGATAATGTGAAAAATAGCAAAGATCCCCTTTACAGCACAAGATTACACAATAATTCTGCTATTTAAGTCGTTTTAAAATATAAACTTTATAAATTTTAACATTAAATAAAATCAAACATTTTCTGTCAAATCTAATATTTAAATCATCTATTACCATGCAAAACTGATGACAAGATAGCATGTAAAACTTCTTTGATAATATTTATTTTGGTTTCAATATTTAAGTTGTAATAAAAATCATTCAGAAACCTAGCAATACAATAGCAATTATTTGCCAGTGTGAAATTGGAGATTTTTCAACTAAAAGCATTATCCTGTGTGCGAGATTACATTAGAATCACCAGAAGTTATAGTTGCATGTCATCCATTTTTTTTTATGTTCTTCAACAAATTTACATACATCTGAAGATTCTGAATATTAATGATATAAACTTTTTTTAAGTGTTGTTAAAATAAAAATGAGCACATTTTAATTAAGGGAGCTATTAGAGGAGACTGGTATATTGTGTACTGAAGTGTATAAAAGACTATTCTAATATAGTTTTAAATACACAAGTATACAGAGGTTGATTGGTTAATCAACATCATCTGTTCCAAGACCATGTTTATAATCTGAATTATTAGTTAACCAATCATATATTTATTTACAATCCATTTATAAGATTTGATTTGTGGACTTGAAAAATAAATAATTAATCATATAATTTCTAACTACATTAACTTATACGCAATAACAATATATATATCTTACTTTTCCATGATGAGCATAGTTCTAGATACCAGGGTTGCGGTGATTTAAATCAGTTGATTAAAATCACCGATTTAAATCAACTGAATTTTTTAAAAAAAATCACTGATTTAAATCACTTTATTTCAAATATCAGGTTAATCTGCTTTAATGAAATAAAATTGTTCATGTATCTTTAAATAGTGATTTTAAAGTATTCTTAAATGTTTATTTAAAGAAGGAATATATAGAACATAAAAAAATATTTTATTGAATTGATGTAACTAGAGTACTTTCCATATCTTTATTTTTGAGAACGCAAGCAAATTGGACTTTAACCCTTTGCGGCGCAAGGCAATAATTTTTTGAAAATATGATGAGAAAACAACATGAATGGGTTTAGTTTATTGTCTAGACATAGAATCTACAAAAAAAGTTTTTTAAAAAACTTACTTCATTCCGAGAGGGGGGGGTCGTCCCCCTTTCGCGTCACTCCCCCTCATGAGAACCCCCTTAGATACAGCCACCTTGATACACTCAAAATTTATTGTTGAATCTTATAGAAAATTATAAATTAAAACTTCAAGAATAATGGAGCAACATTTTCGAGTTACTTTGCTAAAATTGTTAAACGTCCAGAACTGAAAATTTTCTTATCTCCGAGTCAAGGAATTTTCCCAAACTTTATCTCTAATAATTTCTATTCCAAAACAAAATTTCATAAGACTGTTATATACATTCTAAAAGGAGTACTATTAGCCCTATCCTAAACCTATTATTTTCCATTTATAGTTGAATTTAACGGTTGAGAAGCGAGTGAAATTAGGTGTGCCATTAACTGGCACACTTCGCCGCAAAGGGTTAAATAAATCTCTAATGAGCAACACAATAAAATGCAAAGTATGAGATGCTCCTTTTTATTATAAAATAAATAAATATTGTGAAAGGATCATGTTCACAAAGAAAGAACATAGTAAAATGCAGTGAGTTTCATTTTAATACTGGAGAAAACTAAATAGTGTTGGGGACAACAAAGTTTTTATATTGCAATAATGTTCAAATGTAAGATAATTAAGTAATGCATATAAATGTTCCAAAAGAAATACAAACATCTACATATTACAACTATGATCTACAATTAAACTATGATCTATACTTATAAAAGGCAATGTTTGTGAGCATGTGCACAATGTCCAGACGAAACTAGCACACTTACAGTCATTAAATTTGGCACACAGGTAGTCCTGATGGTGACTCAATGCACCTAGAAGCCTGAATTTAAAAATTTTATCTAGAAAATTTTTTATTTAATGTTTTGGGTGAAACAGATTAGGATTAGAGAAAGCTTCAAAACTTGTGTTTGTAATGAAACAAATGAACAGCTGAGTGTAAAATTCTCCAATATTCTAACATACAATAATATATCTATAGTCAAGAAATGACAACTTTTATTATATTTTTCCTTAATAAAATTGTCTTATATTTCAAAAGTATATTATTTTTATATTTTAGTTCACAAATATTTTTTAAATAGTTGTTACATTTTTGAATTAAATTTTTTAAATTTGTTTTTTTTAAAGAAAGTACATCTTAATGACTGGCATGTTGTTATATATAAATTCTATGAATGTAGGGCTCATTGTCAAATATACAAATGTTAAATATATATATATGTAGTTTTAAAAAAATCATTAAAATCAAAAAATCTTGATTTAAATCAAAAAAATCCGATTTAAATCAAATAGATCGATTTTTTTTTTTAAAATCGACAACCCTGCTAGATACTTATCTCCTTAGAGGCCTCAAATTATTTTTTTTTTCAACAAAAATTTCATAAAAATGCTTCAAACTATGTAAAGTGCAAACAAGTAATGTATGTGAGTGCCAGAATTTTCTTCCAGAAATCTTTCATGGAGATATAACTAGGAATGTAATGAATAGCGATTTGGCTAAATAACCAAATATTCGGCCAAATTTCAGGTCGAATACCAAATTTTTTAAAACATTTGACAGTAAATAAAATATTTTTTAAAATTTTAAATGAAAAAATTTTAATATATTTATATATATTTGTAATATTTAAAATACCTCAATTCCAATCATAAGAATTAAGAAACTCCCTTCATTTTAGAATTGTTTCAAAGAAACGCCAGAATCATCAATGCAGAACATGACAATAACAAAATCCATGCAAAATTCCAATCAAATGTCGTTTGAAAACTTAAATATTCATTAATCTTGCATTATATGTATGAACTAAAGCCATGAATAAACAAATATGACACATTCCATATTTTGAGTTTTAAAAAATGTACTATATTAATATATTTTTAAAAAATTATTTGTGGTCTATAGTACCCCATGCTGTGGACCATTGTACCCCATCCTTGGGGTACAATGGCCCACTTTGTCAATTGTTACTAAAAAAATAAATATTAAAAATATATATATTATTATAGATTTAGAGTGAATGTAATATAAACCTTAACATGTAGATAATATGTATGCATTTTTTCAAGCAAAAAAAAAAAAAAAAAAAAAACTGTACTTTGAGAGTAAAAATTCAAAATTAGCAAAAGTGATCCACTGTACCCTGGTCTCCCCTATCTCTAAATTTTTTTGACATCTATACTTATAAAAGGCAATGTTTGTGTGCGTGTGTGTGTGTTTGTCTGCGATGTCCAGACGAATCTATCGCACTTACAGCCATGAAATTTGGCACACAGGTAGTCGTAATGGTGACTGAATGCACCTCGAAGCCGAAATTTTAAATTTTAATCTGGAATTTTTTTTATTTAATGTTTTGTGTTGTTTTGGTTGATTTTTCGCACTAATTTCTCATTAGAATGGTTTCAAATAATTGTACGACAAAAATAGATAGACCATCGGAAAGAGCACGCGATTTCCGTTCTAATGAAGTTAGTTTTGAATTTCTATCTTAAATTACTGAATTTTGAGAATTTTTTTAAAATCAGTCAGTTTTGCACCTAAATGTTGGTTCTGTTTTTAAATTTGTTGCATCCGACTTTCTAATAACACTATTATTTTCAGCTTATAACTGCAACGGTTCTGTCGGATTTAAAACGAGAATGGTTAAAATATCTTTTTTAGTTTTTTTTAAATTAATTTTTTCCTGGTAGTTGAACGATTTTTTAACTCTAGCGAAGCTTCCGCCCACGACAGTCTCCGGAACGTTGCGGGCAATTTCATTGGCTGAAGGGCCAGGGTGACGTCATTACTTTCGCGTTCTGCGAGGAGATGATGTATTTACTCCATGACTTCGATTATTATTTTTAAGCGTATCTTAACTTATTTCTTTGGCTTTCATACTTTGCTCGCGGTGTAATAAATATCACATTGTAATTTTTTAATATTATTTGGATTTAACGGTACTCGGTCGAGAGGAAAAGGAGGCGGACCAACTCAATAATATATATATATTTCTGTTTTGATTTAGTTTTTAAAACTTTCATTTATGCAATTGTATGTGGGCTTTTTTTTATTTTGTTGAAATCCCGATTCCACGGGCAACGCCGTGCGCGTACTGCTAGTTCTTTTATATGCATAGATTGCTCTAATTTTAAAAATGATTTTGATGAATTTGATTAATGTTGCAATTAAAAATTATAAAAATACATATTTGTGGATATTATTAGTGAGTATAATAATGCAAATTCTTGGTTCGTAAGATTTTTTTAAAAAATCTACGTTTTTGCAATACAAGTTTATTCCTCTCCCCATTTTTTGTTTCATATTTTACCAAAAAAAAATTCTGTGAGTATATATAGTTTGTATTTTATCAACCAAATTAAACTATAGTTTGTATTTTATCAACCCAATTAAATTATTGTTTGTATTTTATCAACCAAATTAAATTGTTTTCTGCATTCCCGTTTCTTTTTTAAAAAACTGAAATCTGCAGCTAAAATCAGCTTAGGTAAACTTTATTACATATCTTTATAAATTCCTCAAAAAAATCACATTTAAAATAAGAGAAAATAATGTACTAAAATATATATTGCAAAAAAATTATTTATTTTTACTTAAAATTCATTAAAATGTCTGTTAAAAGTATAATATTAGTGTGGCCAAAACTGGTGCATAGAGGTGGCCGTAACTGGAGCAAGGTGGCCATAACTGGTGCAAATGGGGTTAATTTATTTAAAAATTCATAACTCAAAATCTAAAATTTTCTTCAGAAAAATTTTATAACTAGCAGAAAGCCAATAAAATTTGCTAAAGGATAGTATAAGTATGATTTAATATGCTTTAAACAGTCATCCACTGTGAAATTTCCATTTCATATGTTCTCTTAAGATGGCCAAAACTGGAGCAGCTACCCTACTTGAATTTCAATTCTTTTCACGCAGCTATAAATATCAAAATGTCTTCGAGTGTATGTCACAATATACTATAATAAATCGCGATTTTTGTTATATATAATATGAAATTAAACCTACGTTTGAAAATCTTGCGACAGATATTCAGTTGTGCCCTACAACATCAAAGACCAGTCTGAGGGCTACAGTTTTCAAGCCAGCCCACAGCAAGATTCATGGAAAAAAATTTAGACCTTCAAATATGCACATAATTTCACAAAAACTTACGCTTAGTTATAACTTAGTTAACACGCATCGAATCCAAACACACACACACATCATGATATTTTCAGAAATTAACCCTGACATTTTTGATTAATTAACAATCCAAATTAGATAATAATAAAAATAAAATACGAAAGAAAAATATTTACCTGTCTGTATGATAAATAGGTTTCCCAAATATATACAGCCCATGTAAAAGCAATGATAGCGTTCATGATCTGCACCGGCGTCCATGCCGGCATTTGCATTAAATCTTTGATGACAGGTACATCTAAGAAGGTTAAGCTGATTTTTTCCACTAGTTCTCGAATCATTTTCGATTTCAAGTTAGAAATTAATTAATATAAAACACTAATATGTGAAATATTCGTTTATTTATCACCCGCCACTAACATTTATTTATTTCCTACTATAACTGTTACTTCAAAAGATAGAAACAGTCATGTTGCCACATTACGTATTTTAGACAGCGTCATATAAACGTGACGAGTAATACTGAGAAAACCAGAACTCAATAATCTTTAGCTTCCCAATCATTACAGTTCACTAGAAATATTAAGAATATCTGAATTTCCCGTCATCTCAAGAAAACAGAAACAATACAATAATTTTTTTGGAATCATAGAGCCTTTCTTGTGTGAGATAAATGTTTAATA